>JAFJMP010000046.1:0-198261 GCA_029692085.1 Gymnothorax javanicus | reverse complement strand
TAAGGCATAATGAAATTTCACGACATATTTTATGCGCCGAAGAAAACTTTTGTGATGGAATGTGAAACATTCAACCGATTCGTCCAAGCAACAGTTGTTAATCTGACAAAGTAAACTGCGTGAGGATTAGGCAATTAAACACTGAAAAGGTGAGATATTACCACCGACGGACCGCTATTTGATAGCACATTTTATAAAGAAATGCCAATCCATTGATACACATTAGGGTTCATCCATAGACACTTGGCATAATTCAATTGAGGAACTCTTGAGGGTAGGAAGGTAAAGTGCATTTGGACTTCGCTAGATAGCTGCTTACATTAGTCTTCACCGTTTCGCGCAATACCTGCATGTTACATGCGACTCAGATGGGAGTGGGAGTAACACAGGCAGACGAGACGTTCAACAAACGTCAAGGTGAAGAAATTGTATGGCCCACTCTAGGAGTGTCTGAAATCGTGTTACTAGATTCTTCCAGGCATGAATGTAAGAAATGCATTGTAATATTTATGATAGTGTAATAAACTTTAATTTTAATTTATTAAACATAGCGTAAGCTTCACTTCACTTCACTTCACTTCACTTCACTTCACTTCACTTCAACTTTATTATGTCCCAATATGGGCAAATTGGGTTGCAGCAGGCACAGGCATCAAAAACATATCACAAAAGTACATTTGCATAAGAAACAAACACACAGATAAATAAAAATAAAAACCTAAAAAGCATACGTCAGTCAGACCAGCATTTTATGCAGGGGGGGGGGGGGGGGGGGGGAGTGTGTGTCAGAGTTCGTAAAGTGCAATTCAAAGTGCGATGTGCGATTTGCATACCAGTTAAAGGGTGGGGGGGTTGGGGTCAGAGTTCATAAAGTGCAATACAAGTGCTATGTGCGATTTGCGTACCGGTTAAAGGGAACCCGTAGATCAGGCTAGGTCTCTCCGAGATCTAACGAGATCAGGCGTGATCAGTATCAATTTCAAATCACATCTGTCATTTCACATTCTTTCAGGCCAGAATGGATAATCCACTTACTACACAGGTAATTAACTATGAGAAATTTGGACAATATCTGTCCTTTGTAAATAAAGTCTGCATCAAGTCAGTTCCACGTTCTGTCAGTCAGAGCCAACACTCCTGCCCCACAGGTAAAATATACAATAATACACATACAATATATACAATCATACACACTGCCACCACCTTTGTTAACCCGGTATGGTCCGGTGTCAGAGGCAAGAGAATACACCCCACGCAAGGATTATAAAAACCCAACTACTTTATTGACCATTAAATTAAGAGCTGACACTCAAACCAGAAGCTCCTAAAGAGTCCTCGAAATGGCCACAAATGACCCCCCCTCTCCCTACCTTACAACCACAGCACAGCAAACCCGTAATATACATCCATAAAACACCATAGGATGCACACTCTTAAATATTAGCACTGCAACTGCATACACTCACAAATCACTGCATTGCACACCATTGGAAAACAGCGTCCCTCTCACAGTATTGACACACAGCATCAAATTGCACAGTGCACAATTAAGCCCGCCCAACTGCAGGTGGAGCAAACCACTTCTACCATTAGGGGATACAGGAGACCTCGTGGCCACAGCGTTGCCTCTAGAAGAACCCCTGGCAAAGTGTCCCGCATAGTAAGATCTATTTAAAAATTGCGCAATACAAAGTACACCAGAACAAGACAACATTGAAATATTTCGAATGTTCCCTACTCGCCCGGTCTGGCGACAACACCCCCCCGGGGGTGCGGACAATGGAGTCAACGAATCACTTTAATACAGATGGCCCCAGTAATTAATTTCTCAACATAATCAATGCGATTCATTCATCGATGAAGGTCAGTACAATTCATCCATCGACATCAACCAGTACAATTCATTCATCGGCAAAAACCAGTACAATTCGTTTCATACAACCAGCGTCCGAGAGGCATGGAAGCGGAAAGTTTAGAAACACACGCCAAGTTCGTAACTACAAGCAGGCAGCGGCACTATAGACCCCGAACCCTCACTGCCTAAAGCAGGTATCTAACCTTCCCTCCTGATTCAGGAACAACTCCTCTGTTCAACTGTCTTCACTGCCGGCAACACTAAGGCCGTGTTCGAAACCGCGCTCTAACGTACTACTCGCACTGCTCGCATTACCAATGACGTCAGATTTAGGGGGTATGGTGGTTTTATGCGTGGGGAGTGATTTTGTGTCCGCGAAAAGTTTCCGGATGTATGCTAGGTCGGGCAGATATTTTGTGGGTGCATCGCAAGCTCACTATTCAATTACCTGTGCTCGAAACTTCAGACTAATGTACCACTAACACTGCCGATTACGCCAGAGTTAGGGGTAGGGTGTTCCTGATGCGTGGGGGAGTGAGTTTGTGTCCGGAAGAAGTTCCCGGATGTATACTAGATCGGGCAGATATTTTGTGGGTGCATCGTATGCACACTATTCATACATAAATTGCCCAAGATGCAACGCGACGTAAACTGCCAGAAAAAGCTCGCTGAGAAATAATAAGAGCCCACTTTAACTGCAGAACTATGGAACCCGGAGGCGACCTACACGGCAATCGCCAGGAGCAGCGTCAATACAAAGTGAGTAAAATGTTTAATCTTGTAATACGGGTTATATATGGTAAAATAATATTCAGCTCAAGGTGTATTGAATGTATTATTTCAGAGTTGTAAAGAACGTTTCGGCCCGGTTATATGATGTTAGCATCAGCATACATACAGTATCTCACAAAAGTAAGTACACCCCTCACATTTCAACAATTAATTTATTATATCTTTTCAAGGGACAACGTTACAGTAATGAAACTTGTATATATTCTAGAGTAGTCATTGTACAATATGTGTAGAAGTGTAGATTTACTGCACTGTCCAAATAACTGCACAGTCATTATTTCCAAAATGGGTGGCAACAAAAGTGAGTACACACCCCAATTGGTAATGGTCAACCAAGCAATGAAACGTGTCTTATTCATCATGTTCATGCTTTTGTCTGTTTTACTGGGCCATATGAGGTTGTGTAACATGTTTTGAAGGTTTAAATTGTGGTGCTTTGGGTGCAATGCTCTCATTCTGGTCACTGGATGGTCAACATGGCACCCCATGGGAAAGAACTCTCTGAGGATCTGAAAATGAGAATTATTGCTCCCCACAAAGATGGTGTAAGCTACAAGAAGATCTGTGAAACCATGAAACTGAGCTGCAGCACGGTGGCCAAGGTTATTCAGCGGTTTTCCAAGACGGTTCTACTCAGAACAGTCCTCGTCAGGGTCGACCGAAGAGGTTGAGTCCTCGTGCTCTGCGTCAGCTGCACAAGTTGGCTTCAGAAAACAGATGCAGGAGTGCTGGCAGCATTGCTAACGAGGTTGCAGCAGTGGGAGAACAGCCTGTCAGTGCTCAGACCGTACGCCGTGCACTGCACCAAGTCGTTCTGCATGGCTGTCAGCCAAGACGGAAGCCTCTTCTGAAGCTAACCCACAAGAAAGCCCGAAACAGTTTGCTGAAGACAACACAGTCCAAGAACATGAACCACTGAAACCATGTTCTGTTGTCTGATGAGACCAAGATAAACTTGTTTGGCTCAGATGGTGTCCAGCATGTGTGGCGGCGCCCTGGTGAGGAGTACCAAGACCAGTGTGTACTGCCTACTGTCAAACATGGTGGTGGCAGCATCATGATCTGGGGCTGCATGAGTGCTTCATTGATGGAATAATGGATTCCAACACATATTGTGACATTCTGAAGCAGAACATGATGCCCTCCCTTCAGAAACTGGGCTGCTAAACAGTTTTCCAACATGATAAAGACCCGAAACACACCTCCAAGATGACAACTGCCTTCCTGAAGAAGCTGAAGGTGAAGGTGATGGTGTGGCCAAGTATGTCTCCAGACCTGAATCCATTGAGCACCTGTGGGGCATCCTCAAGAGGAAGGTGGAGCAGCAGCAGGTGTCCAACATCCACCAGCTCTGTGAGGTTGTCATGGAGGAGTGGAGGAGGATCCCAGCAACAACCTGTGCAGCTCTGGTGAATTCCATGCCTAGGAGAATCAGGGCAGTGCTGGACAACAATGGTGGTCACACTTAATATTGACACTATGGACACAATTTGGCGTGTTGACGGTGAGGTGTACTCACTTTTGTGGCCACCCATTTTGGAAATAGTGACTGTTTGTTCAGTTATTTGGACAGTGCAGTAAATCTACACTGCTACACATATTGTACAATGACTGCTGTAGAATATATTCAGGTTTCATTTCTGTAACGTTGCCCCTTGAAAAGATATAATAAATTACTTGCCGAAATGTGAGGGGTGTACTCACTTTCGTGAGATACTGTAAATCTGGCTGTTAGCCAGTGTCGGCAAGCTAAAATGGGCTTATAACACCGCAGTTGTTACTCGCGTATTGGTGAGGACTTCTGATGATTAATCCGTGTAAAATGTTGGATCTAACGACGCACATCTTGCTCGTTTGTTCGTTTCTTATAGGGACAGATGAAGATCCAGGGCGCCTCATCTCCTGGAGAGCCAGCAATTAGGCGCTCTTCACATGGGGGCTCAATGCGGCGGTCAGAGGATTTCAGTATGTAAATCATTTTCTCGGAGTATTGCAACGTTAGTAAATGCTTATATTCAGTTATGTCAATGTCACCGATGTTATGTTTGAGTAGAATGTTCAGAAAGGAGCATGGCCTGGAGGGCAAGGTGGAGGGCAAGGGTGGATAAAACAGAAATGGGAGAACCTCAAACAGAAATATAAGGTAAGTTGAAAAATCATATGCACTACAGTCAACACAAAAGAAACAAGAAGATGATGGGGATCGTGAGCTTAATCGAAATGTTAACAAAAAAATGCTTTTTGTATAATTCTGTTCTGAATTGGGAAAAAGTTAATAAAGTTGAGGGAAAAAGGCAGCGTTGTTGATTTTCAAGAGATCATCAAAATATAAGAGAAAAGTGATATTAGAGTTGTGACCAGCTGGTTTATTGCATTGTGGATTTTCATATACTTTTACATTGCTTTGGTCTGATGATGCATAACAACCTAGCACGAGAGAAAAAACTGTCAAGTACCATAGAATGCGCACACAAATTGCATTGCCTGAGAGAACCTAAACAATAATGGAAGGTGTTACATCTGGTTTTTGCTCTGCAGAAATGTACTAAATATTGCAAGGTGTTATGGCCACAATTTGTTATGGCGTCACGGACAGCAAGGGATGACAGACCAAATTCTTAAACTTCAACAGATTTAATTAAAACAAACACTTAGAACTAATTGACACTCTACCCTACTGACCAAGATTGAAATCAAATAAAAAATGAGATATTTACATTTCCTTTGTATTGGAGATGGGCTGCTATGTTGCAATGTCCTAGGACAGGAAAATGCTCCAACACAGGCAAAAAATCCACAAAAAGCTTCATAGGTCTTGAAAAGAGTGACAGGTCTGGTCAAATATATCCTTCCGCAATTTCTCCTTGCAATTTCTCCTCCTACCTACACTCTCTCGATTTTTTTCCTTATATACTCTTTTCCAGCCCCCTCTGAGGCATGCCCGGGACATGCCCCAAACCTAGCTTTAGATTGCTTAATAAAAAAAATGTCAATACTGCCATCTAGTGGCTTTTTACCACATTACACCTCCATTCCAAAAGGGAAAAATTTTGACTTATAAAGGCAAAATTTTTCTTTTCAATACAAAAATGGTTAAATAGACACTTGTGTACAAAACCCAAAACCAGTGAAGTTGGCACGTTATGTAAATCGTAGATAAAAACAGAATACAATGATTTGCAAATCCTTTTCAACTTATATTCAATTGAATACACTGCAAAGACAAGATGTTTAATGTTCAAACTGAGAAACTTTATTTTTTTTTTGCAAATAATCATTAACTTAGAATTTAAAGGCAAACACATTGCAAAAAAAGTTGGCACAGGGCCTTTTTTACCACTGTGTTACATCACCTTTCCTTTTTAACGACACTCAGTAAACGTTTGGGGAACTGAGGAGACCAATTTTTGAAGCTTTTCAGGTGGAACTCTTTCCCATTCTTGCTTGATGTACAGCTTAAGTTGTTCAACAGTCCGGGGTCTCCGTTGTCGTTTTTACGCCTATAATGCGCCACACATTTTCAATGGGGAGACAGGTCTGGACTACAGGCAGGCCAGTCTAGTACCCGCACTCTTTTACTACGGAGCCATGCTGTTGTAACACGTGCAGAATGTGGCTTGGCATTGTCTTGCTGAAATAAGCAGGGGCGTCCATGAAAAAGACGTTGCTTGGATGGCAACATATGTTGCTCCAAAACCTGCATGTACCTTTCAGCATTAATGGTGCCTTCACATATGTGTAAGTTGCCCATGCCTTGGGCACTAATACACCCCCATACCATCACAGATGCTGGCTTTTGAACTTTGCGCCTATAACAGTCCGGATGGTTCTTTTCCTCTTTGGTCCGGAGGACACGACGAAAAAAAAAAAAAAAAACAATTTGAAATGTGGACTCGTCAGACCACAGAACACTTTTTCCACTTTGCATCAGTCCATCTTAGATGAGCTTTGGGCCCAGCGAAGCCGGGCGCGCTTTCTGGGTGCTGTTGATAAATGGCTTTCGCTTTGCATTGTAGAGTTTTAACTTGCACTTGCAGATGTAGCTTACGAACTGTAGTTACTGACAGTGGTTTTCTGAAGTGTTCCTGAGCCCATGTGGTGATGTCCTTTACACACTGATGTCGGTTTTTGACGCAGTACCGCCTGAGGGATCGAAGGTCACGGGCATTCAATGTTGGTTTTCGGCCTTGTCGCCACGCAGTGATTTCTCCAGATTCTCTGAACCTTTTGACGATATTACGGACCGTAGATGATGAAATCCTAAATTTCTTGCAATAGCTCGTTGAGGAATGTTGTTTTAAACTGTTCGACAATCAGCTCACGATTTGTTCACTAAGTGGTGACCCTCGCCCCATCCTTGTTTGTGAATGACTGAGCATTTCAGGGAAGCTGCTTTTATACCCAATCATGGCACCCACCTGTTCCCAATTAGCCCGTTCACCTGTGGGATGTTCCAAATAAGTGTTTGATGAGCATTCCTCAACTCTCAGTCTTTTTTGCCAGTTGTGCCAGCTTTTTTTGAAACATGTTGCAGGCATCAAATTCCAAATGAGCTAATATTTGCAAAAATTACAAAGTTTACCTGTTCAACATTAAGTAACTTGTCTTTGCAGTGTATTCAATTGAATATAGGTTGAAAAGGATTTGCAAATCATTGTATTCTGTTTTTATTTACGATTTACACAACGTGCCAACTTCACTGGTTTTGGGTTTTGTATATATATACATATAATCCAATATGCAAATAAACACAGGTGATATATATATATATATATATATATATATATATATATATATATATATATACACATGCTCAAACACGGGATAAGCAATCAGCAATTATATTGTCAGTACCCTTTACATGCTTGATTTCCAAGTCAAACTCCTGTAAAATCAAACTCCAACAATCTCCGATTTTTGTTTTTCATCTTACTCAAAAACATTAACGGATTGTGGTCAGTATATACAATCATTGGCTTTTGCCCCGCATACAAACATAGACCTCAAAGTGTTGTAAGGATAGAACCAGAGCCAACAGCTCCTTCTCAATTGTGGAATAGTTCTTTTGGTGGCGATTGAACTTCCTGGAGAAGTATGCCACGGGATGCTCAATGTCATCAGAGTCACTTCTCTGTAGGAGCACAGATCCACAAGCTTGGTCATAGCATCGACTGCCGTCATGGAGAACGGTTTGTTGAAGTCAGGAGATTTGAGCACAGGGAAGTGACACAGCAGAGACTTCAGGCGATCGAAGGCTCTTTTGGCATGCTTCATCCCAAGTGAACTTTACACCTTTCTTCAGTTGGTTGGTGAGACTGAGAGCAATCTCAGCAAAGTTCTTGCAGAACTTGCGGTAGTACCCGATCATTCCAAGGAAGCGGCGCAAAGCTTTTTTGTTGTCAGGAACTGGAAAGTCCATGATGGCTCGGACTTTAGCATTTATTGGTGCCACCTTACCCTGGCCTATGACGTAGCCAAGATATGTGACAGTAGCATAACCAAAGTCACTCTTGTTCAGGTTAACAGTCAGGTTAGCCTGGGTCAAGTGCTGGAACAGCGTCTCTACATCTTTCAGATGTTCTTCCCAGGAGTCACTCCATGTGATCAGGTCATCGAGGTACGCACCCGTGTGTGGCAATCCGGCGATTGTAGACTGTATCATCCTTTGGAACGTGGCTGGGGCATTTTTCATGCCAAAGGGTAGGACTTCATACTGGTATAACCCAGATGGTGTGGCAAAAGCAGAGATGCTCTTGGCCCTCTCAGTTAAAGGCACACACCAATAACCCTTCAATAACTCAATCTTGGTCAGAAACTTTGCTTGCCCTACTCTATCGATACAATCATCAATCCTAGGTATTGGAAACACATCAGTTCTAGTTACAGCATTGACTTTGCGATAATCTGTGCAGAATCTAGTACTTCCATCAGGTTTTGGAACTAGAACACAGGGTGAACTCCAATCTGAGTTAGAGGGTCTGATAATATCATGTTCTAACATGTACTCAACCTCTTTCTCAGCAATCTTTCTTTTTCAGGATTCATCCGGTATGGATGCTGTTTTATTGGTTTGGCATCACCAACATCTGCATCATGAGAGGCTATAGAAACTCTCTTTGGAACATCAGGAAATAGATCTTTATATTTCTTGATCAACCTCTCAAACTGATCTTTCTGTGAGGGTTCTGAGTGCTGGAGTTTTACATCAAGATTTTGCAACACTTCAGAATTTGACAATTTACATGAAAGAACTTCAGCCTTAATTCTAGGTTCATCATCTTGAAACTCCCCTCATCTTCACAAGTCTCGGCCATAGGAGGATCTGAAGTGACAGCTGCAACCCTAGCATTCCTATCATGATAAGGCTTCAGCATGTTAATGTGACACAACTGTTTTGGCTTTCTCCTATCTGGAGTCTTCACAATGTAATTGAGATCATTGAGTTTTGTCAGAATTTCATAAGGACCATGAAATCTAGCCTGCAATGGATTGGACTG
Source organism: Gymnothorax javanicus (assembly GCA_029692085.1). NCBI lineage: Eukaryota > Metazoa > Chordata > Actinopteri > Anguilliformes > Muraenidae > Gymnothorax > Gymnothorax javanicus. The sequence continues at coordinate 189,117 of JAFJMP010000046.1, read as the reverse complement.
CAAGGGAAACAACACAAGGACCTTGTCTCCTGGTTTAAACTCACGGCTTCAAGCCTTATGATCATACCAAGTTTTCATTTTTCCCTGACTTGATTTCAAGTTCTCTTTGGCTAGGTCACAAGCTGCACGTAGTCTTTCCTTGAACTTGCTAACATAGTCTAACAGACTGATATGTGGCTCTTTCTCTTGCCATTGTTCACTCAACAATAGCAAAGGTTCTCTCACTTCATGGCCAAACACTAGCTCAAACAGACTGAATCCAGTAGACTCCTGCACTGCTTCTCTAGCTGCGAACAACAGCAAATGAACACCTTCATCCCAGTCTTTCTCATGGTCATAACAATAAGTCCTCATCATTGTCTTGAGAGTGGAATGAAAACGCTCTAAGGTACCCTGACTCTCTGGATGATAGGGACTGGAAAGAATCTGCTTCACACCTAGTTGATACACAACCTGCTGAAACAATCCCGAAGTGAAATTGCTACCTTGATCTGACTGAATTTCCCTGGGAAGGCCAAACAACGTGAAAAACTTTATCAAAGCCTTCGAGATTGCAGTTGCCTTGATGTTGCGTAGAGGTATAGCTTTAGGGAATCTGGTAGATGCATACATGATTGTCAACAAGTACTGATTTCCAGATCTAGTCTTGGGTAATGGACCAACACAATCAACGATGACCTTGGAGAAGGGCTCCCCAAATGCTGGGATAGGCTGCAATAGAGCTACAGGTGGGTCTAACTGGTGTTTTCCAACTACCTGACAAGTGTGACAGGTTTTGCAAAAGTTGGAAACATCTTTCCGAAGTCCAGGCCAGAAGAAGTGTTTCATGATCTTGTCAACAGTCTTGTTAACACCAAGATGACCTCCTAAAGGTAAACTATGAGCCATTGTTAAGATCTCATTCCTGTAGACCTTCGGAACAACAGTTTGCTTGACCACTGCCCAATCTGCATTGGCAGGGATATCAGGAGGGCGCCAATTCAGCATCAACACTCCATCCTTGAGATAATACCCTACTGGAACTGCGTCTATTTCTTCATCGGGAAAGGCTCTCTTCTTTAGGCACACAAATTTCAGGATCATTGGTTTGCTCCCTGAATCAACCGCTTGGACAGAGACAAGTCTCCAGACACATGAGAATCACCAGACCCATCTGGCTGGCTGAACAGAGAACTGATAAAAGTGTCTGATAAGTCCTCAAACGGAGAAACCATAGTAGGCTGAACAGAGTCATGAGGCGAACCACCTGAGTCATGACTATTCAATGTGCTGAACGGCACCACATCATCTTCTTCTTGAGCCTTCTTAGCCATAGCACGGGTCACTGCACAGGAAGGATACAGAGATGGGTCTTCATCGCCATCTTCAGTGCTCGGCTGTGAAGTAAGATGAACAGGGGGAACTACATTGCCCCCAGCCAGGTCATTGCCTAGCAACAGAGAAACACCCTTGATAGGTAGACTTGACATAAGTCCCACCTTTACCTGTCCTGTAACTAAATCTGACTTCAAGAATACAGAGCGCAGGGGTACAGATACAGTCCTCCCTTCAATACCTTGTACAAGTATGAAATCCCCAGAAGCGGTTTCATCAATGTGAACTCCAAGGAGTCCATCAACAAAAGTGACTGAGAAGCTCCGTATCCCATAGGATATATATGGGGACAGGAGGAGAATGCTCATTCAGAGCCACAAATCCCTCTGACACAAATGGAAGAAATTCTCCCTCACAAAGTCAGCAGTATGAGGCTTCTTAGCCTCACAAGGAGCAGGCAATTTAGCAGATCGGTCATCTACTACAGGGGTTTCTAACCTTGTCTTCACAAAGGCATTGGGTTTGGTATCCTTTTTTTTTTTTTTTCTTAGCTTTAAGGAACCAACAGTTAGTTGTAACATGACCAGATTTCTTGCAATAATTGCAAACTAGACCACTTTTGTCACTGTCAGCTTTCACACTTTGATCAGACCTTTGACTGGATTTCTGAGCACTATCACCAGATTTGTCTTTGTCTTTTTGGTGAGGAATCTTGGGTATCGCCGTTACCTTTCTTCTGAAATTAGGACCATCTATTGTTACTGCTAGACTGAAATTTGGACTTATGTGTGAGACCATATTTGTCTGCAAACTTGGCAGCTGATTGCAAATTCAGTGCTTGCTTCTCATTAAGGTAGGTCTTAATATCATCTTTGACACAGTTCTTGAATTCTTCAACTAACACCATCTCTTTTTAGTGAGTTGAAATCATCCTTGACCTCCATAGAAGTACACCAGTGCTCAAAGCAAACCTTCTTCTCGTTAGCAAATTCCACATAAGTCTGATTGTCAGATTTCTTCAGACCTCTGAATTTCTGTCGGTAAGCCTCTGAACTAACTCATAAGCTGTCAAAATAACCTTTTGACAACCTTATAATCAGAGGAATCATCTGCAGACAAAGCCGAATAGGCTTGTTAAGCTTTTTACCCTTGAGGACAGTTTGCAACATCAGAGGCCAGTGTTCCTTGGCCACTGACAACTCTTAGCTACCTTCTCAAGCACTGGAAATATTTATCAACCTCCTTCTCTGAGAATGGAGGCACCAGCTTTACCTCCTGGCTAGCACAAAATTTGTTTTCAGCTTCCATTTTAATTTTTAGTTGCTCCATTTGGAGCCTTTCTTCTCTGTCTAATTTTTCTAAATCGAAATCTCTGTCTCTGTCTCTCTTTTCTGCTCTTTTTCTTTCTCTCTCTCTCAAACTGCCTTTTTTTCTTCTCTTTTCTGCTCTCTCAAACTCTTTGTTTTTTCTTTTTTCTCTTTCTGCTCTCTCTCAAATGCTCTTTCCTCTCTTTCAATCTCTAGCATTTTTTAATTTAAGTTCCATTTCTACATTTGGATTTTCCACTGGAAACTGTTCCAGATCTCCTGGTGCAAACACATTTTCATCAATGTAATATTCAACAATCTCTCTAGCCAGTCTTGCTTTTTTGCATGGCTAGTTTTACATCTGTCAGCTCTAACTGTCTGCATATTTCTAGCAGTTCTGTCTTTTTAAAAGACTTCAAAACCTCTACGGTTGGTGATGCCAAGAAATCATCCATTGCTGTTGATCTGTCAATATAGATCTAGGAAAATTCAAAAACAATTTCATTAATTTGAAATTTTAGATTTTCAATAAATGACTCACACAATGGTCTATCCCGGACAAGCCCCCACTTTGTTATGGCCCCAATTTGTTATGGCGTCAATTTGTTATGACGTCACGGACAGCAAGGGATGACAGACAAAATTTTTAAAACTTTAACAGATTTAATTACACAAACACTTTGAACTAATCTACAACCTACTCTACTGACCAAGATTGAAAAAAAAAAAAAAAATATTTACAGTCCTTTGGTAATTGAGATGGGGCTGCTATGTTGGATGTCCTGGGACAGGAAAATGCTCCAACACAGACAAAAATCCACAAAAAGCTTCACAGGTCTTGAAATGAGTGACAGGTCTGGTGAAGAGTGACAGGTCTGGTCAAATGTATCCTTCCACAATTTCTCCTTACAATTTCTCCTACTACTTTTTTCACTCTCTCAATTTTTTTCTCTTATATACTCTTTTCCAGCCCCCTCCCGCCTTCCAGACTTTTTCTCCAATTCTCTGGGACATTCCCCTCTGAGGCATGCCCAGGACATGCCCCAGAACCTAGCTCCAGACTGGGCTTAACAAAAAAATTGTCAATACTGCCATCTAGTGGCTTTTTCCCCACATTACACACTGCAAATGGAGCGTTTTTTCTCAAAGCAAACATCCTCTGTGAACAGTAAAAAAACATTCCAATATGCTGGAATCGGACAGGTTTTGCCACAATTTATTACACAGTTTCTCAGTGGCCATAACTTTGTCTCTTTCACCTTCTTTTTGTTCACATCTTCAGTCTTTGCCTTTTTTTTAATTAACTGCGTAAATATAGTGTAGTTTTATGTGCTGAAAATCCAACGTAATGGTAATCACGTGAAGATGCATATCAGCCCATATAATAAAATTAGTTGTTTAAAATTAATCTCTGAAATTTAAATTTAGAGGGGCAAGGGGAAAGTTTTTTATTTTTATTCTTATTTTACTGTCACATACATAATCTCTGTGCACAACCAGAAGCCGAGCGGAATATCTCCTGCATAGACAGGGATTCTGAGCTTTTTTAGCTTACCGGCCCTATGGGCCAATAAGCTATTGGCGTGGTGTGGCGTCCGTCGTCTGTCATCCGTCGTCCGGAACATTTTTATCTTTTTTGGCCTGATGAATTTTTCGTAAATTCACAATAACATACTACTAGACCATATCTCCAGATGTTTTTTCTCAGATTTTTGATTGAATCATTTTTTGTCCGCTTTATGGGCCCTTGAAATTTTGGCTCCAATGTTAAAGATAGGACTGAGAAATTTTAAAAAATCATTTCTCAAAAACCGCTGGATAAATTTTTTTTTTTTCCTAAATGAGGCAATCAACTTACCTTGGTACCGTCAATGCACAGTGTGAGTGCCATTTTGTTTGAATCGACGGAAGTGGGTCTATTGGGGGCGCTGTACTTTATGAATATACAAGATGGCCTGTGGAGGCCAAATGGTTGCAGATAGAGATTAAGTTTGTATTATTGACATATAAGAAGTCACATATGACCTATACATTGGCTATGTTAAAGTTGACCTCAGATGACTTTGAAAGGTCAAATTTGAGGTCAAGGAAAATACTATCAATGTTAAAAGATAGGACTTAAAATTTCAAAAAATTATATCTCAAAAACCGCGTGATAAATTTTTTTCTAAATCAGGCAATCAATTTCCCTTGGTACCGTCAATCTACAGTGCAAGCGCCATTTTGATTGAATCGACTGAAGTGGGTCTAGTGGGGGCACTGTACTTTATGAATAAGCAAGATGGCCTGTGGAGGCCAAATGGTTGCAGATAGAGATTAAGTTTGTATTACCGACATATAGGAAGTCATATATGACCCATACATTGGCTATGTTAAAGTTGACCTCAGATGACCTTGAAAGGTCAAACTTGAGGTCAAAGCAAAATTTTACAATTTTCAAAGGCTTCTAGGCTTGAAAATATTGAAGATTGGGACATACGTGTATTAAACACTTATAGGGGCATATATGAAATTTCTTTTGGTGGCCTTGAACTTGACCTTGGGTGACCTTTGAAGGTCAAACTTCTCATAGCAAAATTTCAATGACTTCTATCACCAAAACTATTACAGATGGAGCTTAGGTTTGTACTGTGGCCTTATAGGAAGTCATGTATGAAGTTTCATTTGGTGACCTTGAACTTGACCTTCAGTGACCTTCAACAGCCAAACTTTACAGTGAAATTTCAATGACTTATATCAGCAAAATCGTTACAGATAGAGTGTAGGTTTGTACTGGAGACATATAGGAAGTCAAATATGAACTTTCATTTGGTGACCTTCATATTGACCTTTGAAGGTCAGACTTGACCGAGTGAAAATTCTATGACTTCTATCACTAAAAAGGTCACCGATAGAGCCTAAGTTTGTATCACAGACTTAAAGGAAATCACACATGAACTTTCATTTGGTGACATTCTACTTGACTTGGTGACCTTTGAAGGTCAAACTTGAAATAATACAATTACAATGACTTGTTTTGCCAGAACGGTCACAGATGAAGCCTAGGTTTGTATTAGAGATGTATAGGAAGTCAAATATGAGCTTTCATTTGGTGACCTTCATATTGATCTTCGAAGGTCAAACGTGACTTAGGGAAGAGTCAGTGACTTGGATGACTAAAATGGTCACAGATGGAGCCTAGGTTTGTGTTACTGACATCTAGGAAGTCACATATGAACTTTCATTTGGTGACATTCAACTTGACTGTCAGTGACCTTAAAGGTTCAAACTCGACAGTGAAATTACAATGACTTCTTTTCATGACCTTTATTTAACCAGATAGACAATTGAGATTAAATCTCTTTTACAATTGTGACCTGGCCAAGTAGGCAGCACACAGCAGTTTGCATATTCAGACAAAACAACACAATATATATATATATATATATATATATATATATACAAAAACCCAAAACCAGTGAAGTTGGCACGTTATGTAAATCGTCGATAAAAACAGAATACAATGATTTGCAAATCCTTTTCAACTTATATTCAATTGAATACTCTGCAAAGACAAGATGTTTAATGTTCAAACTGAGAAACTTTATTTTTTTTTTTGCAAATAATCATTAACTTAGAATTTAAAGGCAGCAACACATTGCAAAAAAAGTTGGCACAGGGGCCTTTTTACCACTGTGTTACATCACCTTTCCTTTTAACGACACTCAGTAAACGTTTGGGGAACTGGAGGAGACCAACTTTTGAAGCTTTTCAGGTGGAACTCTTTCCCATTCTTGCTTGAGGTACAGCTTAAGTTGTTCAACAGTCCGGGGTCTCCGTTGTCGTATTTTACGCTTCATAATGCGCCACACATTTTCAATGGGAGACAGGTCTGGACTACAGGCAGGCCAGTCTAGTACCGCACTCTTTTTACTATGGAGCCATGCTGTTGTAACACGTGCAGAATGTGGCTTGGCATTGTCTTGCTGAAATAAGCAGGGCGTCCCATGAAAAGACGTTGCTTGGATGGCAACATATGTTGCTCCAAAACCTGTATGTACCTTTCAGCATTAATGGTGCTTTCACATATGTGTAAGTTGCCCATGCCTTGGGCACTAATACACCCCATACCATCACAGATGCTGGCTTTTGAACTTTATGCCTATAACAGTCCGGATGGTTCTTTTTCTCTTTGGTCCGGAGGACACGACGTCCCACAGTTTCCAAAAAAACAATTTGAAATGTGGACTCGTCAGACCACAGAACACTTTTCCACTTTGCATCAGTCCATCTTAGATGAGCTTTAAGCCCAGCGAACTGGCGGCGTTCTGGGTGCTGTTGATAAATGGCTTTTCGCTTTGCATTGTAGAGTTTTTAACTTGCACTTGCAGATGTAGCGACGAACTGTAGTTACTGACAGTGGTTTTCTGAAGTGTTCCTGAGCCCATGTGGTGATGTCCTTTACACACTGATGTCGGTTTTGATGCAGTACCGCCTGAGGGATCAAGGTCACGGGCATTCAATGTTGGTTTTCGGCCTTGTCGCCTACGTGCAGTGATTTCTCCAGATTCTCTGAACCTTTTGACGATATTACGGACCGTAGATGAGTTTACCTGTTCGAACATTAAGTAACTTGTCTTTGCAGTGTATTCAATTGAATATAGGTTGAAAAGGATTTGCAAATCATTGTATTCTGTTTTTATTTACGATTTACACAACGTGCCAACTTCACTGGTTTTGTATATATATATATATATATATATATAACAAACAATACAAAATAATCAGTCTACCAACCACGAACAATAAAAAATAGTGAGTATTCAATTGAAATAGAATACTACAAAACCCAACTGGAAGCGCATGTATATGATCAGCTAAAATCTGTTAATACATAATTAAGACATTGTTACTCAGATCTAAAAAACATAATATGCCAAGGCCAAAAGTTAGACCCAAAATCTAAAGTCTAATCTTAAAACCAATAAGATCTAAATAGCAGCTTTAGTGCTATAGTGCTATACTGCTATAGCTTCTATCACCAAAATGGTCACAGATTGAGCCAAGGTTTGTGTAGAGACATTTAGAAAGTCATATGTGAAGTCCATTTGCTGACCACAACTTGACATTCTGTGACCTGTAAAGTTCACAATTGACACATTGAATTTTCAATTACTTGTATCACCAAAACTGATTCAGAGATTAGGATTATATTTAGGTCTTATAAATGTATGTGAACTTTCATTTGGTGACCTTGGCATTGACTTTCAATGATTCAAATGTCGAACTTCACATGAAATTTTCATAACTTGTATCCTCACTATAAGATTACTTGCCGGTAAGCTACAGGACCCTTGGTCCTATTTTTTTTTCCTCACTCTTTTTGGCGTGATTTCAACATATTTTTTTGAAATAAAAAGTAAGAAGTATTGGAGGAGGGAGGCTGTTTCTGGGGCAGGCAGGGCTGCTAACCAAGTAATTTTTTTAAATGTCTTCATGAACCGAAGTCTGTGTGTGCTCAGAGTAACCCTGTGTTGCGTGCGTGCGTGTGTGTGTGTGTGTGTGTGTGTGCGTGTGTGTGTGTGTGCGTGCGTGTGTCTGTAACAGGAGTGGGTGCCGATCATCTTTCAGGACCTGCAGTACCAGAGGAAGATGAGGACTCAGCCCCCTCTGTCTGACGCCTATCTGCAGGGCATGCCTGCCAAGCGCAGGAAGGTGAGGCATCAGCAATGCTGTGATAATGCTCTCACAACGCTGAAATAACATTGTTGCCCGTCTCACTATGCTCTTCCAGCTCACTGAAGCATGGACCGCATTACCAAACTAACACACCTAACATGCGCAATACACACTTGTCTGAACACCATGGCAGGCCACTCCAGCGCTCTATCTGGACTTGCACAATGCTCTTATAATGTTATCAGTGTTATGAAACAGTTACATCATACACATGTACTGTACATGCCTGCCAAATGTGTACCATACATGCCCACTCTCAAAGAGTGCTTCCATATGCATGTTTCCTGAACATTTTTATATAAACATTACTGACAGCAACCAGTGCTCAAATAGCTGTCCTGATGTATTGTAAAAACCATTCCGACCTCACACATCTACCATATGCCTCATGCTTTTTAGATAATGCTCAAACAATGCCGTGACCATGCTATCAAACACTTAGAAATTAAATTAAGTCATTAAAATATTTGGCATCTCCAATCCCACCCAAATTTGAAATGTCCAATCAGCAAACCACGTACTCAAGCAGGCTCAGACAGACTCGTCAGTGCATCTCGGGACAGCAAGGCAGTTCACGCTCTCCTCCAAAGCATGTGCCTGTCGTTCCTGCTTCTTTATACTTGTAGCTAGAAACTTCGCAAGCTCAAAACGAGGGCGGAGGATACCGGAACATGAGCAAGCTTAGACTTTGTCTGACGAGTGTCTGGCTGGCCAGCAGGACACTGTAAGTTTATTAACAATGCTAATGCTAATGCTAATGCTAGCACAAACCAGCGTATCCCTCCCGATCCCAGCAGCAGCCGGGCCAGTTACGTATGTGCTGTTCTGAAAAGGCTATTGGCAACTTCGGCTCTGGCACAGCTCAGATTCAAACTCCGGCCGGGCGGTCACTCTTGTTCGGTAAGCAGTGCCTTAACCGAGTTGCCGGCCTCGCTAACAGACACTTTTCACTTAGATAATTGTGACCCAACATGTGCTTCTCAACAATGGGGTGGACCTCAGCAGCATCTTTAACAACTACCTTTCCTTCTCTCTCCCTTTTTTCTGTTCCCTTCCCTTTCTCGTTTGCCTATCTCTTCCCTCCTCTCTCTCTCGCTTTCAAATTCTAATTATGTCTCCCTCGCCCCCTTTTTTCTCTATTCCCTCTCCTTCCTCTTCTTTTTCGATATCTCTCCGTTTGTTTTCTACATCTATCTTTTTCTTCTCTCTCCTGCTTTGAGAAACTGGAGGCTGCTTTATAAAGCTCCTCTGCCTAAGCAGACAGGAGATCTTCAGTGGAGGCTCATTCATGGAGCCATAGCCACTAACAGACACCCGGTGCACTTTGAGCCTGCACATGGGGAGGCCTGTGCTTTCTGTGGAGAAGGAGAATCTGTTGCTCATCTGTTCTTGCATTGTCACCGTTCAATTGTGCTTTTTACTCTGTTGAGGGACCGTTGTGGGAGGCTTGGGGTTTGGGGATTTTTATACTTGGTCCAGGTTATTATGTTAAGCAGAAATTTAAACTCACTTTGGTTAATTTTTTATTCGGGTAAGCAAAGCTTGCAATCTGGCTGCCCTGGAGGAATTGGGTCTAAGAGGGGCAGGTCACTGAGCCACTGCTGGTTTTTAAGGGGATGATTTTAGAAAGTGTTCATATTGAATACATGTGTTTTAGTTAAACAAATAATGTTAATTTATTTTAAAAAGTCTGTCAACGATGCCATATTTTCCATTGACAATGAAGGGGGCTACAAAATGTTTTTTTAGGCATAAGTAGCCTATTAACAGAATGAAATATTTGAAGGTCTGGTCTTCTTTGTGCTTTATTATTATGGTACTTTTTACTATTTAATTTAATACTACTTAATTTTACTATTTAAAAAATGATTTTTGGTTGTTTTAGCAGTTTTGTTTTTCAGTCTTGCATCTGAATATATTTTGTATAGTGTTTTTATTATTTTTATCCTGTTTAAGCTTGTTTTGAGAAAATTCTATTGCTAAACTTGCAGTTTAATTTATGGTGCATTCTGTTTAATCCTGCTGAATCTGTTGGTTCCATAAATGGGACCTTAAAAATCAAAAAAATGTCTCTCCAGGGCTCCCTCTTTCTCTCTCTCTCTCCTCTCTCCCTCCCTCCCCTCTCCCTCCTCTCTCTCTCTCTCTCTCTCTCTCTCAGATGGTATAGGGGGAAGGCCCAACTCTTTCTCTGTCTGAGGCTGTTAGCTGGGCAGCATGCTCTGCTGGGGTTCACCCGTCACTACCCCCGAGAGCCTGCAGGAGGAGCTAGAGAGACCAGAGCTGCAGGAGGCCTATACTGAGCAGGTAGCACAGATAACACAGCACAGGTCACACCACTGACCCATACAAACCAATAACACTGAGCAGGTAACACAGATAACACAGCACAGGTCACACCACTGACCCATACAAACCAATAACACAGAGCAGGTAACACAGATAACACAGCACAGGTCACACCACTGACCCATACAAACCAATAACACTGAGCAGGTAACACAGATAACACAGCACAGGTCACACCACTGACCCATGCAAACCAATAACACAGCAGGTAAAATGGATAACACAGCACAGGTCACACCACTGACCCATACAAACCAGTAACACAGCAGGTAACATGGATAACACAGCACAGGTCACACCACTGACCCATACAAACCAAGAACATAGCAGGTAACACGGATAACACAGCACAGGTCACACCACGGACCCATACAAACCAAGAACACAGCAGGTAACACGGATAACACAGCATAGGTCACACCACTGACCCATACAAACCAATAACACAGCAGGTAACACGGATAACACAGCACAGGTCACACCACTGACCCATGCAAACCAATAACACAGCAGGCAACATGGATAACACAGCACAGGTCACACCACTGACCCATACAAACCAATAACAAAGCAGGTAACACAGATAACACAGCACAGGTCACACCACTGACCCATACAAACCAAGAACACAGCAGGTAACACGGATAACACAGCACAGGTCACACCACTGACCCATACAAACCAATAACACTGAGCAGGTAACACAGATAACACAGCACAGGTCACACCACTGACCCATACAAACCAATAACACAGAGCAGGTAACACAGATAACACAGCACAGGTCGCACCACTGACCCATACAAACCAATAACACTGAGCAGGTAACACAGATAACACAGCACAGGTCACACCACTGACCCACACAAACCAATAGCACTGAGCAGGTAGCACAGATAACACAGCACAGGTCACACCACTGACCCACACAAACCAATAGCACTGAGCAGGTAGCACAGATAACACAGCACAGGTCACACCACTGACCCATACAAACCAATAACACAGAACAGGTAACACAGACAGGTAACACAGCACAGGCAGGTAACAACACAGATAACACAGCACAGGTCACCCATACAAACCAATAACACTGAGCAGGTAACACAGATAACACAGCACAGGTCACACCACTGACCCATGCAAACCAATAACACTGAGCAGGTAACACAGATAACACAGCACAGGTCACACCACTGACCCACACAAAACCAATAGCACTGACAGGTAGCACAGATAACACAGCACAGGGTAAAACCAATAACAGAGCAGGTAACACAGCACAGGTCACACCACTGACCCATACAAACCAATAGCACTGAGCAGGTAACACAGATAACACAGCACAGGTCACACCACTGACCCATAACAAACCAACAGGTCACACCACTGACCCACAAACCAACAACACTGAGCAGGTAACACAGATAACACAGCACAGGTCACACCACTGACCCATGCAAACCAATAGCACTGAGCAGGTAACACAGATAACACAGCACAGGTCACACCACTGACCCATACAAACCAACAACACAGAGCAGGTAACACAGATAACACAGCATAGGTCACACCACTGACCCATACAAACCAATAACACTGAGCAGGTAACACAGATAACACAGCACAGGTCACACCACTGACCCATACAAACCAATAACACAGAGCAGGTAACACAGATAACACAGCACAGGTCACACCACTGACCCATACAAACCAATAACACTGAGCAGGTAACACAGATAACACAGCACAGGTCACACCACTGACCCACACAAACCAATAGCACTGAGCAGGTAGCACAGATAACACAGCACAGGTCACACCACTGACCCATACAAACCAATAACACAGAGCAGGTAACACAGATAACACAGCACAGGTCACACCACTGACCCATACAAACCAATAACACTGAGCAGGTAACACGGATAACACAGCACAGGTCACACCACTGACCCATACAAACCAAGAAAACAGCAGGTAACACGAATAACACAGCACAGGTCACAGCACTGACCCATACAAACCAATAACACTGAGCAGGTAACACAGATAACACAGCACAGGTCACACCACTGACCCATACAAACCAAGAACACTGAGCAGGTAGCACAGATAACACAGCACAGGTCACACCACTGACCCATACAAACCAATAACACTGAGCAGGTAACACAGATAACACAGCACAGGTCACGCCACTGACCGATACAAACCAATAACACTGAGCAGGTAACACAGATAACACAGCACAGGTCACACCACTGACCCATACAAACCGATAACACTGAGCAGGTAACACAGATAACACAGTATAACAAGGATAACTCTCCTTCCCCCTCCCTTGCTCAGGTGCAGAATGACGTGAGGAAGAGACTGAGGGAGGACCCAGACTTTGACACCTAACGTTTCCCCAACACACACCAGGTTTTTTCCCTGACTCCTAACCCCATTGGCCATCGCATGTGTCGATCACTCTGACCTGTCCCATTGTTTCCTGCCTCTGTGACTGAAAAGTAACTCTAGCTCGTTACTGTGCTCCCGATGCGTAACCGCCATGTTTTGCTTTTGTCAAAATGTACCTTTGGCCCTGGAAGCTTATTGGACGATGTTCCTGTCAGTCATACTGTAGCCATCACCTACTGGCCAGAGTTAGACTGCATGTGCCGGCACAGCTGCCAAGCTCTCATTCGTAGTCCCATTAATGTGCCATGCGCATTGTTCCCACCCCTTTGTCTTCAGAATTTTCCCTGTTTGGGCAATTAAGTTCCTGCCAAAACTTCCATCGTGATAGTAGAGAGATGGAAGTACAAGTAGAGGAAGTGAAGAAGGTCCAACAGGAAAAGGAGATTGAGTTAAAACAGGAGAGCGGAGAAGAGTAAGCAATCATGCAATACTCACACCTTTTGGCTCTTTTGTGGAAAATAATTACATGCAGCTTATCAGCTGCACTGTAACTGGGCAATGTCAGGACTCCAGTTGGTCACATGCTGATCAGCTTTGAAGTGATTGGGTTGTGCCCAGAGGATTTTTGAGAGCAACTCATCGCATTGGCCAAATCTTCCACTGTCCCGCCCTGCATCTCTGCGGTGACACTTTCAGTCAAAGCACCTGTGTGCCAGGCTGTAGCTCTGTGTTCTGTCTGTTAATCAGCTGTCTGAAGACTATACAGGCATCTAAGTAAATCTGTAAGATACAAAATTGTGTCTGCAACTGATTAATTGTTTCATAGTCCATTGGGATTGGCATCAGAATACTGCTTGACCAGTTGAAATATGCCATTCGGTACCATTATACAAGGGCATTTATGCCATTTTGTGATTTTTTTTTTAAGTCTTACCACCCACCAATCTGTTTGTATTTGAATTAACCCTCTGTTAACCAAGTACCTTTCCAACTGTGTAAAAATCATTTCCCTAGGCAAATATGTTGATTATGGGCCAATATTTGGAAAAATAGTTAAAAAAAAAAATTTTATCCTTTGGCCCATTTTTCCAAAATGTAGCAGATCTGCTACATTGGGTAATAATGCGAATGGAAAAACTAAAGTGACGGACCATTCAAGTTATTCTTAAATGTTTATTTGGCAATAAGAAACAAAACCAGCAGGGTGTCCAGGCTGTTAACCCTTTCACTTTATGTAGCAGATATGCTACGGTGGTTAATAGAGGGTTAAAAGCCAAGATGATGAATATTTCAGGTGAACCGAAAAGTCTCGCATTCATTTTAAGGTGGAAAAAAATGAGTGAAAACACAAAAAAGTGGTTTTTAATGTGACTCCAGCAAGAAAATGGCTGCAGAGTTGGCCATCATTGTTGTAAAAAAGTTTAATTTCTCTACTGCTTATTATGAACCAATCTAAAATAAATTTCACCTTCAGGAAACATTATTATAAATAGCACATAGTTCTAGCCAGGCCATTTTAGCGTATCGGGCCGGTACGCTGACGAACGCAGAAGTCGCATGCCGGTACGCTGGAAAAATCCGCCGGTATGCAAAAAATTGCTGCCGGTACGTTACAGATAGGTCACCAGTACCAGTATCCGCAACAACATGGATGGCTTCAGACTGTACTGATCGACCTAGTTTTATCAATTATCCGAAGATAGGCCCGTATAGCCGCCGCTGTTCCAAGTAGCCTACCAGTAAAGGCATAGCACATTAGGCTCAGTACCAGTTAGCGTGCGAACAGCCGATCATGGAAGCTTAGCTGGTTCTATTTTGTACGTGCTCCGCCCTCTAACGGGCTTCGCTCCTGGGACTTGTTCCCAAAATGAAACCAGTGCCGCGAATGTCTCGACATCAGAAAGTTGTGAAGAAGATGATGCAATCGTCAGAGTAGAGCCCATGGACCTATTGGGAAAAAATAGAACATCCTTGGTAGAGCCTAGTAGCAGCTTGCTTGAGCGAGTGAATATAGCCAGCTAGAACTAGAATAAGCTCTAGGAGATGTCTATTTAACTGTCCGATGGATCCGATCTTCACTGCCACTTTGCAGTCTCTTCCGTTTAACCTGTTCAATTGGCACAGTTTAAAATAATCACGGAAACGTGGTAGCTATATACTTCTGAGATACTGATATTGCAAATTGATAATTTCGCTGGCGTTTAATTAGCCACAAGCAATTGGACTAAGATATCTTCACGAGAAGCATCAGACGTTATTGCACAACACTTCCTATCAGATATAAAATACTGCATTGTCATTGACCACAAAGTAGATTGGTTACTGGAATTGACATTCAGATTGTGACTTAACAGTCCGTTAGCTTGATTACTGGCAGCAGGTACGTCGTAAATTCGCGCCAATTGCCTTACTTATATTGACTAGCTACAAGTATGTCGCGCACAGATCAAAAAAATAATATAATATTGTTGCTAGCTCGTCATTTTAGCCATGGGTATCTTTCCAATATCAATTAACATTTCCCAGTTAAACTTGCTGCTGAATCAGTAGCCTATGTGCAGACCTTTGTAATGTGTGTTTAGCGACCTTGCCATGACATAGCGAACTTTGACCGTTCGCTAATAGTTCTTGCTCGTCTTTATGCATGGTCGAAGGCGTGTCTCTCACGCCTAAATACTTTGAATGTTCTCCCTCCGCAGCTGCTGGGAAGGAAATGCTGCGGGTCCACTGTGCATTTACAGAGGGCTCGGCTCCGAGCAATGGTAATTTCAAATGACAGTAAAATTGTCCAATCATATTTCCCTTATGAATGGGAGGGCTTTGTTATCGCTAATATTATGACAGGTTCTGTCCGCTGACCCCTGTAATGTATTGTGATCAACACGAACACGAATCAATTTTGTTCTGCATGAGCTCCCGTAGGCACATCCTGTACTCTGTATATTGTGTGCGCAATCTGAAGTAAAAGTGTTCACTTCCAAACACGTCAGGTGTCTGTCGAGTATCTTACATGGTGTCAGAAGTCTATATAAAGAAAATAAAGACCGAAAATGGCATATCCGCACTTCGAGCACCCCAAGATCGACTGGGATGCGTCGGATTTATATCAAGAATTCGACAAATTTAAAAGTCACGTCACGTTTGTCTTCAGCGGTCCTCTCTCCGAACTTGAAGCCAAGCAGCAAGCAGGCTGGCTTGGAACATGGATCGGGGAGCAAGGTAGGGAAATCTACAAGACGCTTATCTGGGCAGACCGTGAGAAAGACGACCCGAAAAAAGTTCTGGATAAATTCGCAGGCTACATGAGACCGCGAAAAAATAAGCGCTTAGCCCGACATCGTTTAAAAACAGAGAAAAAGGGACTTGGTGAAAGTTTTGATCGCTTTCTCAAGGATTTGCGGCTTGTATTAATGGACTGTGAATATACAGATCCGGATGACATGCTTATTGATGCTATCATCGCGGGAGTGAGACAAACGTGGGTGCAGGAAAGGCTACTGGATAAAGGGGAGGAACTAACGCTGGCTAAAGCCATTGAAATAGCGCAGCAGTTTGAAATGTCGCAAAAGCAGATAAAAATAGTCAGAGAAGAAGACGCAAACGTGCTGTCAGTCTCCGCCAAAGCAAAGCGTGCTGCATATAAAAATGTTTAACAAGGGTCAACAAAAAAATCCCCCGATCAGAAGGATGCACCAGCTAACCAGGCGAAAAGCTGCACAAAATGTGGAAAGGATTCTCTGCACAAATGGAATTCAGGCAAGTGCCCAGCTATAGGTTCTATTTGTTCTTATTGCCACAAGCCAAACCATTGGATAGCAGTATGCCGTAAGCGTGCAGTAAGCTCAGTAAATGTGGAGTCTGATCAAGACTCAACCAAGGAAGTCTTGAATATCAATCTGACACAGACAGATTGTCCTGAAAATGACAAATGGTCTGTAAAAATTAGAGTACTGTCACAGCAAGTGCAATTCAGAATTGACACTGGGGCTAAGTGTAATACACTAACCCTATACAGCTACCAGTTACTCAGGCACAAAGGTGAGCTTAAACGCTCTAACAGAGGACTGCGCTCATACTCTAACCACAAACTGAAACCTGTGGCTGCAGTTGACCTGCAAATAAAGCACAAAAGCAGTAAACTAAAGGCAGAGTTTGAAATAGTGGACATTGCTCAGGAAAATGTGCTCAGTGGCACTACAGCTGAAGCTTTAGGTCTGATTGTCCGTCTTGACTCACTGCAAAGTGGAGCAGAAAAAGCAAAATCGGGTACTATTGAAAGCACACTGACTAAAGCCATTCCAAATGGACTGGATGAGTTTCCAGAGCTGTCGCACGTCACTGGAACCCTCCCTGGCACCTACGTAATTAAAATTGACCCAGATGCAAAGGGCGTAGTTCACCCTGTACGTCACCAGCCAGCAGCACTCAGGGATAGAATTATAGACAAACTCCATGAAATGGAGAACGAAGGGCAGATCGCCAAAGTTGATCAACCTACTGAATGGGTTAGTTCTATGGTGGCAACAGTGCGTAATGGCAAAGTACGAATCTGCATAGATCCAGGTGACTTAAACAAAGTCATGAAGAGGGAACACCACCCCATGCGCATCATAGAGGAAGTGGTTTCCACAATGCCTAACGCCAAAGTTTTTTCCATCTTGGATGCCAAGGCAGGATTTCTACAGATAAAATTAGACGAAGCATCATCATTTCTTACAACCTTTAACACCCCAATTGGAAGGTTCAGGTGGCTGAGACTTCCGTTTGGCCTGAAATGCTCACCGGAAATTTTCCAGCGCACAATGGACAACATGTTGGAAGGGATAAAAGGGGCAATAAGCGTGATGGATGACATTCTGGTTGCAGCACCCACCATGAAGGAGCATGACGAAATCCTCCGCAGAGTAGTGGAAAGGGCAAAAAGCTACAACCTGAAGCTGAACTTTCACAAATGCCACATACGCCAGGCGTCAGTGCAGTATGTAGGGCATCTGATCACAGCGGACGGACTGAAGCCAGACCCGGCGAAGATCGAAGCAGTCCAGCGCATGCCGCCGCCAACAGACAAAGACGGTGTCCGAAGGTTTTCAGGCTTTGTTACCTACCTGTCAAAGTTCATTCCGAACCTTAGCGGAGTGGACGCTCCGCTGCGTCAGCTGTTGAAGGGTGATGTGGAGTTTGTATGGCAACCAGCACAGCAACAAGCCTTTGAAAAGCTCAAAGAACTGAGCACACATCCTCCAGTATTAAAGTACTTCGATCCATCCAAACCGGTTGAGATATTCAGCGACGCCAGCAGCAACGAACTGGATAGTAGTACCGCCCACTATGCGACAACACATGTTAAGACTGATCCACCAGTCTCACCTCGGGATAGTGAAGAGCAAGCAGAGAGCCCGTGAAGTGCTCTACTGGCCCGGCATGAGTGCTGAAATAGAAGAGGTAGTTAGGAACTGCAGCAGGTGTGCTGACATCCAGAACAAGCTACCTAGACTGCCACTCAAACCAACCGAGACACCAAAGCTACCATTCGAAGAAGTAGCATCAGACCTGTGCGAAGTTTGAAGGTAAACACTATGTCATATTAGTTGACTACTATTCAAAGTTTATCGGCGAGATGAACTCAAAGACCAGAGCAGTGGCACCACAATACAAATGCTGAAAGCACAGATCAGCAGGCACGGTATTCCAGTCTCCCTCAGGACAGACAATGGCCCACAGTACTCGTCTGAGAAATTCAAGGTCTTCTGTGAGAGCTATGGAATAGCACACAAGACGTCCTCACCTCACACACCACACTCTAACGGTGAAGCAGAGCGTGCAGTGCAAACTATGAAGCGGCTTTGGTGGAAAGCTTCCACAAACACCTTGGCGCTGCTGGACAACAGAACAACGCCGCTTGAGTCAGTAGGTCTGTCACCAGCTCAGCTGCTTATGGGCAGAAGGCCTCGCAACAAGCTGCCTACAGCCCGTGTGTTGCTTACACCAACTGCCCACGACCCCTTAAGGTCAAACGCCTGCTAGACAAAAAGTAAGGACTTGCAAAAGTTCTATCATGACCAAAAGAGAGCAGGTAACCCTCGTGTTGCCCTGAAACCAGGAGACGAGGTCCGAGTGCAGCCGCATCCAGGCAACCACCAGTGGTCCCCTGGAGTTGTGGTGGAACCACATCATGCGCCACGCTTCATACATAGTAGACTGTGGTGACAAAAAATACCGCCCGCAACAGTCAACACTTGCGCACAAGCACTCAGAGGCAAACCGTCACGACTCTGGGTCCGTCAGGAGCCTTGGGATGAATCAACAAGTCCTCCAGCTGAAAAGGAGTTACCTTCTCCTGCTGCTCAAGACGCACCTCGCTCATCATTGGAAGAACCTGCCAATCCTCCTGCTGCTCAGACAGCTGAACAGTACATTACAGGAAGGGGCAGAAAAGTACACCCCCAACAGACTGAATCTGTAGGTAGGGACAGGTGTGGTAAAGACACCTGCAGGAAGTGAAGTACTGGTGACCTCTCCTTCCAAGTTAAGCCACAGTTGTGATTTAAGTTGCACTGAATGTTATTAAGTTGAAGTTGTATTTTTTGTGTGGGTTAAAGGCAATGCACTTTGGTTGGACTGTCTATTCAGCTAAAAAGGGGAGATGTAATGTATTGTGATCAACGCGAACACATATCAATTTTGTTCTGCATGAGCTCCCGTAGGCACATCCTATACTCTGTATATTGTGTGCGCAATCTGAAGGAAAAGTGTTCACTTCCAAACACTTCAGGTGTCTGTCGAGTATCTTACAACCCCCAGGCGAATCGCAAGCTAGCGAAATTTAAAAAAAAAAAAAAAAAAATTGACGGAAAAACAACCTAGTGAGTTAACCTGAGTTGTTGGTTCGGGATGAATGTGAATATCGGCTCGAGTTTATTAAGCACGTCTTCCTGATTAATATTCAATGAGAAAATGGAGTTGATCGGCATGGGAAAACCTACACCAGACCTTAATTTGATGCAAAAAACCAAGGCTTTTGAGAGGCGTTTCAACACCAGCAATTACGCGCGATACATGGATGAAGGAGGAAAATCTGTATTGCTGGGATTGGGTCCTGGACCAAAGATGGACTTTCTGGGCGGGTGAAAAAGGCAGTTAAATGATCATGAAACGGTAAGCTATTTTAAAAAGGGCGCTGCGCTAAGTGATTTTTGTTGTCGCTGCCAGTGTTTAGTGTATGTTACAAAATTTATTTGGGAAAAAAATTATACGGCATTCCTGAGATGGTGATGGCTGAGACGTTCCACACACTCCTCAGTCTCAGACCCACAATGATTCCCAGAACCATTATGTCAACGTTCTACACACTCCTCAGTCTCAGACCCACAATGATTCCCTGAACCATTATGTCAACTTTCAACAAATTGTCCAGTCTCAGTCAAAGTCACGTCATCATTTGTCACAGAACAGCCCTTACAAGAAGAAAAACAACAACCCCCCTTACTGTTTGTCTGTCCCATAATTGGCAATATTAATTCCTCTGTCTCACACAACAACTAAGCCGAATTCAGTAAAAATTCCATCACTCACCCGTACCTCCACCATAAACATTGGAGAACCTCCCATTTCTGACCTCCTACACACCCAAAAGGGCCTTCACAGTCGCCCCGGGCTGAGGTCTTTCCACAACGTCTCCTAGACCACCGTGCGCACGGTTTTCAGTCAGCGCTGATTCTCCAGGGAGGGCGGGTGAGGTATTGGAATCCCGGACGAGCCCCCAATGTTGTAGGAATTTTGGTATTATACCCCTGGTATTACCTTCAAGAAGAACTCAGACAGGAGACAAAGGAGTTAATATCCAAGCCAAGGTCAGTTTACTTTTTCTTCAGAAAAGGACCCCCGTCACATGCGAGAACTCTCGTTACAGGCAAGAACAAGGATAAAGAAAGTTCTTTTCTTGGTGGTTTATAAGTAAGAGTCCATCTTGACATCCTCCTCCCCCCGAGCTGATTTACGCATCATGGTATCAACAGGAATGTTGCAGACGCACACAGCCCACGTAAAGCCAGCCCCGAAGTACGCGTATACATCTTATCTTTTTGGCATCCCAGTACTTCTTTTTCTGAGAACACATAAACTTTGGAGAGAAAGAGAACATCCTAACTTTGTTAGGGTCCATCCGGACCTCATGGCTCTAGATAAACTATAAGCAATTACGCATTGGTAAACAGGCAAGAGTACACAACTAAAGCCTAAGAAAAGAATGAGCAAGTGCAAGCAAGGATAAACAATTAATAGTAAAATGAATCAATATTCAATTTATAATAAAGCAAATGAATCAAATATAAAAATGATTCCACAGTGTTATTCGTGATAAGGGGATTTAGAATTCATGATTTATATTTAATATTGCGAATGCATATACTGCGCATTCCCTAGCCACCTGGCGTGTCATCAGTAACAAGGCTGCCGCCGTTACAGCTGCAGTAGACATTTTACTCCAATTTTTCTCGACTGGATGAACGATGGACGTTTTTACATACTCGAATATTTCTCTGGGTACCCAAAATTCAAGCCGAAAAAGTACTGATCTAAGTCGATACTGATGAAGGTTGAAAACGGAATGCTTTCCAATACTAATATCCGACCTGTCACTTAAATTATCGCTATCGGAAAGTAAGGAACCTATTGCATTACCCAACACAAAAGGATCATTCCCTTGCCATGACAGAATAATAAAATGCGAAAACTTCGCAAAATGTCATGGTAGAAATGATGGAAAATAACTTGCGACTGACCCGACAGAAAGTGAAAAGTACAAACACGCAAGTGGGTCCACGGCGTCCAGTTCTTGCATCAAATTGCATCAATCCAAGTAGATTTTTTCGGTTCTCGATCAGGAATACGTGGGAAACGTATTCCTGAACCCTTCACGAAATGGTTTGTGCAGTTAATAACGCTGCAACTGCCTGGGATTATGACAAAAAGTGGAGGACAACTTTACTTCACCTATAAAATCAATTGTCATGTTGTGGCTTTTTGCCAACCACGGTAGTCAACAAACCCATGTGACCAGGTTCGTGAGTGACAAGTATCGCTCCGGTACGTTCAATAAAATTTCTGGCTAGAACCCTGTAGCAGTCTTTTTTTTTGCTATTTTTCACCAGGTACAAATGCGCACTACGAACCTTTTTCAAAAAAGCACTTTGGATCGAGAGCTGTGCTGTCCTCAAGAGTGTCACCAGGGATTTTTGGGCCCCCAGTGAATCACACCCCTCCCTCATTACGGTCCCCCCCCCCTTACTGTCCTGGAACAGTTTGAGAATGAGATGTCATGGGCCTAAAACTCAGGGCACTCATCAGTCAGGTCAAATGTTATGATTTGTTCAAATCAGCGACTCACTGGTGGTGTCAGAATATCTGACGGCAGAGTTCATGAACTCGAGGGCCAATAACTGCTGGTTTTCCACTCTCCTGTTACCTGGGAGATGGGTGTAAAGAGAGTCTAGCCATTCAGAAGCACTAATTGTTGAGGTAATTAGTTAATTGTTTGTGGGAGAATGAACCGGGACTGGATTTTTAAATTCTTTACGTGAGGCAGAGAGGCCAAGAGAAATGGTTTAGAGGACTGCGTGTGCAGCTGTACACTGGAGACTGTTTGCCCCTCCCCCAGGCTGCATAAATTATCACAGTAAATATGTCCTGCCCTCCCATCTGAGCTGCTTCAATCATCAGACCTCTCCTGATAATCGTTTTTTCCCAACATTCTCACGTGTGCGCGCACACACACACAAATTAAGGTAAAAACCAGATCAAAATGGTTTCATAAAACAATAGAGCTTGGGCTGAAAATGACCCCACAACACTGATGCAGACGACGCGAACAGGACAGCTCAAAAAATAAATTTATTTCATGTTTGCCATATATTCAACATGAATTTAGGAATGGCCATGAAAACGCAGTATTCCGCAATGAGACCGTCAAACCAACAGTCGATCATAGTAGTAATGATGGCCTGGCCCTGATTGGCTGCTTCAGAATCTGGGCGACTTCCCATAATTGAGGGTATTGCCAATACACAAAAAATACCTGGATGTTGCATTCGCGCCCCGTGTCAGATGCATTATGGGATAGTTTGGTGACCCAGTCGCTTCCGGTCTCTGCAGAGCCCAACAGTAACTGAACTGTAGTCATTAAGGCCATGGGTCGTTATTGTGAAGCTACCACGTGTTCGTCGAATGAAAATAAGCGGAGAAAAACTTCAGAAATACCCCTGGATGAGAGACTTATACGCACAATGACCGAATATATGTAAGCGTGTGTGCACATGTAAGATGTACCTAGTTGACATTGAACGAGTTTGATTTTTGCTTTTATTTGGATCTCTTTTAGCCATTGGCTAAACTTCCAAGAGTCCAGAATTAAAAGAAAACATACAATAATTCATACATAATATACAATACATACACACACACACACAATACATACATTAGCATAATCTGCATACATATCCTCACACAAAAACACATTCATCCAAAAAGAATATTCATTCACATAAAATATCAAAACTCTACAAACCTATTAAGTATCCAATACTTTAATGGAACAGTTTAAAAATATAAAGACAATCTCATAATCACCAATTACTGAACTGCCTAAGAAATTATTGTATTGAATTCCATAATTTAACAGTTCTGAAGATAAAAGTCCATCTTCCTATCTCAGTATTTATTTTTGGTAGTACATAATAATTTCTCTCTCTCATTCTTATATTAATTTCATGTTTTTCACGTACTAATACCAATTTGTTCTTAAGACCAACTGGCCTTTTGAACTTTTGAATTTTTGAAATTAGTGCAATAGAATGTTGTCTCACATGCTCCTCTACCAGGGGCCATCCCATTATAGTGTGTAACTCCCTCACTCCTTTATCAAACCCACACCTTAGAACCATTCTAGCAGCCTTATTTAGTGTGATCTGCAGTCTCTTCATGTCTCTCTGAGCGGCATTACCCCACACTGCACAACAGTAACTAATGTGACTGTAAATTGGACTATGTGATATTACTTTGAGAGTATCTGTAGGCAAAAACTTTCCAATTCGTCTTACCATTCCTACCATTTTCATCACTCGTTTTGAAATATCAGTAATATGAGCCGACCAAGAGACATTGTTCTGAATTTTAACTCCCAATAATTTAACTTCTGTCAACTCTTTGATTGGAACACTTCCATATGTTAAGTGCAATGGTGTCAATTTTCTGCTCCTTTGTGTGGTGCACATTATCATTACTTTTGTTTATTTACATTTAATACCAATTTATTGTTCTCCACCCATCTGGAAACACACTTAAAATCATTTGACAAATATTCAGACAACTGAGTTTGAGAGTCCGCTACCATAGTAATAGTGGTATCGTCCGCGAACATACATGCATTGGAGTTGACTAACACGAGAGGGAGATCATTTGTGTACATAATGAATAATAACAGACCAAGGCAACTCCCTTGTGGGATAACACGTGAGTGTACATAGAGAAGAAAAGGCACCATTGACACAGACAGATTGCTCTGTACCATTTAAATATGATCTCAGCCAATTTATTGCATTCGTAGTCCAACCATAGTGAATCAATTTTTCAAGGAGAATTGTATGATCTATCACAGTGGTTCCCAAACTCGGTCCTGGGGACCCACTGTGTACGCAGGTTTTTGTGTCAACCACAGCTCCAATCTTAGAATGCTAATGAGTTGCTCATTGCTCTTGATTGCACTATTCTTGTTCACGCTGATTATTTATCCTTTTAAACCACATGTCAAAAATGGCCATGATGAAAATCATTTCATAGTGTGCTAAATTGGAAATTACTTCTCTAACATAAAAAAATGGAAATTTGCAACTGATGACATGAATCTATAAATGGGCTTCTAGTAGATAAAATTGTGGACCCAAGGTCATTAAAAGCGAACAATTATTAGGCAATTAAGAATTCAAAGACAAAGCAAACGATGAGTCAAACCTGTTAAATGTCACTTGATTGGTTTCAGGAAAGAACCTGAGCACCTGAATTCAGAACCCTAATCACCAGATTACTGACTGATTGCAGTCTTGCATTTGATCACATAAAACATACTGCCACCTTTTGATTGTCGTGCTTACGTGGAATACATCAAAATAAAAAATATGAATGTTGGGCTTTGAAATTTCATGGAATGCGAGTAATTTCTGTCATAATGTGGTTTAAAGGGGTAAAATGTCCCTCGTATCTGACAAGCAACTGCTAATTAAAAATGAACAGCTTGTTAAAACTCTGGGATCGTAATTGTGGTTGGAGCAAAAACCGACATACGCTGTGGGTCCCCAGGACCGACTTTGGGAACCACTGATCTATCAGATCAAATGCTGCTGTAAAGTCGAGAAGTAGTAAGGACGTAAGTTTGCCTTGATCAGGAGCTCTCAGCCACTCATCTGTCATTTCTATCAGAGCCGTTTCAGTAGAAAACTTTTTACGATATGCATGTTGAGCATAAGTTAAAAGATTATTGCTTTCCATGTATTTCCAAATGTGGTCACTAACTATTTTCTCCAAGATTTTACTCAGAGAAGAGAGTAAACTAATAGGACGACTATTGGCTGCAATAAAGACTATTTTAGGGTCTTTAGGAATAGGACATATTTTGCACGCTTCCATATTGTGGGAAACGTTCCTTGTTGCAGGAAAAGATTAAATAGATAATGGACGGGTCTAGTAATATATGAGGCCGCATATTTTAATAATCTGTTCCCAATAAAATCATACCCTGGGGATTTATCATCAGGAAATGTGTTGAAAATATTCTCAATACCATCCATTGACATGTTGGGTAATTCAAAACTACAACTTTTCCCTTTCATAATTGTATTACCTATTTCGCCAACCACTAGCTCATTCGCGACATTATTATTCATATTAGACCAAAGAGACCAAAGATTTTACCTTTGATTCAAAATAATCAGCAAAATAATTAGCAAAATCTACTGGTTTTGTTCTAATCCCACATCAACCTCTACACTAGCAGGACTTACACTATTTGATTGACCGAGCAAACCATTCGTCATACGCCACACCCGTTTTGGATTGTTTCTGCCTTCCTCAAAAGCTCTATTATGATATAGGGTCTTTTTTTGATGATTCAGTTTCAAAACAAAATTTCTACATTTTCTATAAATCATAATATCTGATTCTAGACTGATTTAGATGGTATAGCTCTTGCCTCATCCCTCTGAGATATTGCTTCTCTCAATTCTCGGTCAATCCAGGGGCATGGTTTGGCTTTAATTGTACATTTCCTTATAGGTGCATGAAGGTCAATAACATCCGTAAACAATTTCATGAAACAATCAACGATAACCGTGATCTCAGCAACGCACCGGAAGTGAGTGGGTTACAGATGTAGCAAGATATTTTCCCTAAAGCGCTACATCCGGGCATTTTTTGCGTATTGGCGATACCCTCAATTGATGGAATTATGAATTGAGCTCTGTATCAGAGAATCCTGAAGGAGAATGTCTGGCTATTAGTTTGTGCCCTAAAGGTCAAACGCGTTTCTGAGCTCTACGGTCCCGCACATCCTGTTTCAAAAACATGCTCTACCCCTGAGCCATCACTGTACTGAACATCTCAGGAACACTGAACTCCTTCTACCAATTCGTATAAGCAACTGCTGATCAAGAAAAGTAAATTGCGAAAGGTTTAACTCATTAAGCTTTGAAGGGAGAGGTTTTTGCTTCCTTTGTTACGGCCGATGAACCGCCACTGACATTAAGATCCTAAAAAGGGCTTGAGCCGCTGTACAACCCCTAAACGTAACATCGCCGCAAAACGTAGAACTCCCCCTAAACGTAATATAAATTAACGCAAAACGTAAAACTCCCCCTAAATGTAATAATTTCTAACGCTAAACGTAATAATCGACCTTCCCCCTAAACGTGAAATTTCTAACGCTAAACATAAATACTCAGCCTCCCCCTAAATGTAATAAAAACTGCCGCAAAACGTAATATCGTCGGCCTGCTTTACAGGACTTTACAGGACTTTACACGAAAAAAAAAAAAATAATAAAATAATATAAATATATAAATATTATTTAAAATATAAATAAGATAAAAACTTTAATTTTGCATGTAAGAGTAGTGGACATACGAGTTTTTGTTTCTTATCAATTTGGAGATACAAGGTTTTATCAGCAGGCCGACGATATTCAATCTTTTGTCGTTAATGAAGTGAGCTTCAAAATGTACAATGCATTAAACAATATTTCGAGAATGCGCTAATTTGACTCATTCAACAGGTGCTGCATCACTAGCAGCCAAATCCGCCTACCAAAATTTACGTCAGATCTATCATAGATAAAGATCGACGGTGATTCCTCAAGGATTTTTTGACGTTAGCAAGGGCTGCCTTACAGAGACTACCTGAAACATCCCTCTTTCCATAATTTTAACCCACTCT
Organism: Gymnothorax javanicus; assembly: GCA_029692085.1. NCBI lineage: Eukaryota > Metazoa > Chordata > Actinopteri > Anguilliformes > Muraenidae > Gymnothorax > Gymnothorax javanicus. The sequence goes on along the minus strand of JAFJMP010000046.1, from coordinate 161,548 downwards.
CGCCATACCTGTTGCAGGCCAAACTTTGAGCGAATCATATTTTATTCGTGCTATAACTCCTATAGGGTAGACAAGGGATGATAGTAACATTTTTTGTTTGAGCATCTGTAACTCAGGGATTCTTTATGCCAGATCTCTCAAACTTTGCAGCATAGTATCCATGTTTGTTGACTACAAATAGCACTCACTTAGTCATCTATAACACAATCACAGAACATGTGAATTAGCATCAAATACGAAGAGTGCACTTGTTACAACCCACCCCGCTGCTAGGATGAGTTGTAACACCGGGTGGGGGTAGATGTAACACTGAGAGGTAATCTGCTGAAATAAAATATTCTAAATTCAATTCCTGCAAGGACTTTATTGAAGAATAAAGATTTAACATTATCTACAAGCTGAACCATTTTAAAGTAAAAACGAAAAGCAAAGTTCCTCAAAAACTTTTAATTCAGAGAAAAACAACTGCTGCATGTATGTTTGCATGAGTGCCTATTTGCATGCATGTGTGTAAGTAGAGGTCTGTGTGTGTGAGTTTGTGTGTGTGTGGGTGTAGGTATTAGTGTGTGTGTGTGTGTGTGTGTGTGTGTGTTGGTTTAGGTGTGTGTGTGTGTGTGTGCGTGTATGTGCGTCCAGGACTATTCTTTCACTCACTGTCGCAGTTGTGGCAAATGTAGGTGGCTGCCCCTGGGATGCAGGCTTTGTGGGCTCAGAACAGACAGTGTTACAACTATCCCCACCCCAGGCAGCCATTAAATAGCTAGCTTTTTAAGCATGTGGGTTTAAAGTTAGCATGAATGCAAAGTACCTGATTAAACTATAGAAACTGCTGTTTTAGGTATAATAAATCAAATAATTGTATCTACAACACAATGATCACAAGACAAAAATAATCTTCATGAAAAATGTTACTTTCTTACCTGAAAATCAGTTTTTTGGTCATAAAATCCACAAAGTTGCATACAGAGATATGCCATTTCTCCTGTGAGCTCAAAAAGGAAGTAGGGAGTGTCCTTCTGATTGGTCAAAAAGACAGTGTTACATTTTACCCTGTGTTACAACACTCCTCGGTCTCCCCTACCCTGTATGTAATAGAACTGCCGCTAAACGTAATTTTCAGAAATCTGTCATTGAGTTGAACGACTTTCTATCATCTGATAGAAAATATTTTTTATGTCAAATACCTGGAGAACGCCTTACGGTCTGTAGTTGTGAAAAACGTGTGTCCTATAAATAACTTACAAACGAATCCCCATGAATAATTGTTCTAATTATTTTCATGTGTATAATACGTAGGCTACAGGCCTCTCCCCCCATTCTGATGTGCTTCCACCGCCCCGATAACATTTCAACTGTACCATTATCCAGCGCTAAGCACAAGACCCCCCCCATATGTAACACACCTTGCCAAAAAACGTAAGAATTCCCCCTATATGTAATAAATCTTAATGCTAAATGTAAGAACTCCCCCTATCTGCAACAAACCTTAACCCTAAACGTAAGAGCTCCCCCTATATGTAACAAGCCTTACCCCTAAATGTAAGAACTCCCCCTATATGTAACAAACCTTAACCCTAAACGCAAGAACTCCCCCTATATGTAACAAACCTTAACCCTAAACGTAAGAACTCCCCCTATATGTAACAAACCTTAACCCTAAACGTAAGAACTCCCCCTATATGTTACAAACCTTCACCCCAAACGTTAGAATTCCCCCTATATTTAACAAACCTTAACGCTAAACGTAAGAACTCCCCCCATATGTAACACACCTTGCCGCAAAATGTAAGAACTCCCCCTATATGTAACAAACCTTAACGCTAAACGTAAGAACTCCCCCTATGTAACAAACCTTAACGCAAGATGTAAGAACTCCCCCTAAATGTAACAAAGCTTAACGCTAAATGTAAAAATCCTCCTATATGTAACAAATCTTAACGCTAAACATAAGAACCAGTGTTTCTGTTTAGTGACGAAGTTTAATGGTGATCATTGTACAGTTTTGTAGCTTTCCTCAGATTGCTGAACTGTTCTACACTGATTTCTTTCTTCTATTTTTTAATTTCACTGCCCTTCATTTTCATCATCGCGTGGCATAGATAGTAAAAACCTTCCTGATCGAACAAACCCCCTGATGGAAAAAACCTCAATTGTAGGCCTGCTCCCTTCGATCCACAAATGGAAATTTAATATCTAAAATTCATTGAAGAAAAAAAAAAAAAAGATCTAGATTTAAGAATTAATAAGAGATGCAGTCACCGAGGCTCCAAATGGGTGTCGCTTTGTCTGTTTTCAGAAATTGCGATTGAGCTTTTCATTCGAAAAAGTGACACTACGTCTCCATAGCTTAAAATAAACTTAGCGGGTCTACTTTTCCTTATATCATCGGCCTGCTGATAAAACCTCGTATCTGCCAAATTGATAAGAAACAAAAACTCATATGTCCACTGTTCTTACATGCAAAATGAAACTTTTTTATTTTAAATTATATTTATATGTTTATATTATTTTATTTTTTTTAATTTTATATTTATTTTTAATTTTCCTGTAAAATTTATCATTTTGAAGTTTATCATATATAGCTTAAAATAAACTTAGCCGGATCTACTCTTTCCTTATACCGTCGCCCTGCTGATAAAACCTCGTATCTTCAAAATGATAAACTTTACAGGAAAATAAAATTAAATATAAAATTAAAAAATAAAATAACATAAACATACAAATATAATTTATAATATAAATAAAATTTTAAAAAAATGTTTAATTTTGCATGTAAAAACAGTGGACATATGAGTTTTTGTTTCTTATCAATTTGGCAGATACGAAGTTTTATCAGCAGGCCGACGATATTACGTTTTGCGGCAGGTTTTATTACATTTAAGGGGGAGGCTGAGTATTTACGTTTAGCGTTAGAAATTTCATGTTTAGGGGGAATGTCGATTATTACGTTTAGCGTTAGAAATTATTACATTTAGGGGGAGTTTTACGTTTTAAGTGAATTTTTATTACGTTTAGGGGGAGTTTTATGTTTTGCGGCGATGTTACGTTTAGAGGTTGTACACCGCTGCCTTTTTCCCCTCAGTATGCAAAACTGCTCTTCTGGTTGGGGCTAATAATACATTAGGCTATTATTATTGTTATTATTATTACCCTACCCCACAAGGGGTATTGTTTTTGGTTTGGTTTGTTTCTGGGTTTGTTCACGCTCTAGCGGCAAAACTAATGGCCAGGTTCACCCCAAATTCGGTATAGGGATTGCCACTGACCCAGAATAGATCCCTATTGAATTTCGTACGAGTAGGTGAAAGTATGTGCGAGGGGGGGGGGTTTGTTGTGCCTGGAACCACTTATTATCACTATTTTATTCAGGACTTTTTGTCATACTTTTGAATTTCTATTCCAAAATTGGACTTTGTCACATAATTACTTTTTATGTCATAAATTTGCTAATTTTACCTAATACGGAATGTTCCCCACACACATAAGTGTGCGGAGACGCGGGATCCCACAGCTTTCCGTTTTCCTCCCTCTGTATGGCTTGGAGCCATAAAGCCCTTCTCTCCGGATATTTTTTTGGGCATGGCAGACGAATGAACCGAAGATCCTTGTTTTTTTGTTTCATTGTCGGTGCAGCCAACAACACAGCTACTCCTCGGCATGTCGGATTCAAGTTAAATCGGCTTGTTTTAAGCGTTCACCTTTGAATGTCTATGCAGGAAGCAGGATTGTTTTCCCCCTAAAAGGGGCGTGGCGATCAGGGCCCACTGTGGATGACGTATTGCCGACCTCATAATGTATGTCAATGGAGGGGGAAACGCTTAACTTGATATAACTACCATATTCCTCAGTCTTCCGTTTTAATTTTTTGATTGGAGAAAATGCTCAAGACAAGAAACGTCCTACAGGAATTTGTTGGTTTTTGGCCGCTGTTTTGGCACATTAAGTCACATTAAGCTTTTTTCACGGTAAGCGTTTTAGAATGTCCCAACTGGGTGGCGTCGACTCACTTGCGTGTTTGTACTATTCACTTTCTGTCGGGTAAGTCGCTAGTTATTTTCCATGATTTCTAACATGACATTTTGCTAAGTTTTCGCATTTTATTATTCGGTCATAGCAAGGGAATGATCTTCCTTTTTGTGTTGGGTAATCCGATCAATTCCTTATGCTTTCCGGTAACGAGTAAGTGACAGTTCGGATATTAGTATTGGAAATAATTCCGTTTTCAACCGTCATAAGTACTTTCGGCTTATCTTGACTTTTGGTATACGCATATACTGCATTTATGCATATGCAGTATATGCATTCGCGATATTAAATATTAATGATAAATTCTAAACCCCCTTATCACGAATAAAACCCCCCAAAATATATTGGCGCCCCCTTTTAAAATCGCTCCGGTAAACGAACTACTGTGAATTACTTTCACTGCTCAACAATGATCAAAAACGTAGAATTTATGTTCGATGAAGGAATATGAAGTGATGATCCAGCCGACCCAGACCCAAAGAAGGGTCGTTCCTCCAACCTTTCAGCTCGTCAGGATCCGGAAGCCTACACAAACCTTTGTCGTAAGCTTAGAGAAATATCTTGTCTTCGCGGTACTGTCAAGGTTTTGTACATATTCAGAGACCACCGAATCGGTTCCACAACTGCAGCATGCCATACTTCTCCGTTTTGTTGTATTGATTTACGCTTGTTCTTGCCAACCACCACGCTAATGCGCATGTCTGAATATGACGTCAATGTTAGTAAACAAGAACTAGTCCTATACTGCTTTTTCATAAATAGCTAAATCGATCACCCACGGCTTGAAAAATCCTCTACGTGGTCCGGTAAATGGGCACACGACTATATATGACCGCATTAAGCCGTTAAAAGCCCGAAAACTCATAATGTGTCCTCTTTAAGGAAAGGTGTAAAAGGGAATTCCTAACGGCTTAGGAAGACAATCGCGCTAAATAGAGAATCCTAATGCACTTACACTAGGCAACATGATCATAAGTCCCCTGCCCATCAAACATTTCTTTACGCGATTGGCCAGATGAATGGTTGCCGCTTTAAATATTGCTGCAGCGCAGAGTTGTGGAATAGCGTTATTTCCTCTCTTTTTGAAAAGGATGGTTCTGCCTATCCCATGCAAAAGGAGATAAATTGGGAAGCACTGAGACGCCTTTCCTTTATACTTAAAGAATTCGAATCCACTCATCCTGGCTGCCACGTAATTATTTCCGGATCATTTACAAGGAGTTAGGAACTTTCTTTAGGCAAAAAGGACTTCGGACGCAGCCATACATTATGTGATAGTGAAAGACAAATGGGGCATTCCCAGATCAATTTGTTTGTACCTTTTCACTTCCCGTATTTCCAGCTGTAGCTCTCAGTTACGTTGATTCTGTTAATAAGTACGGTTCATAGACTGTATAAAAAGATGGACGAAGCAACGGTGATGTCACCCATTGGTTTCAGCATACCATTTAGGAAGCCTCGATTTTGGCAATTTGAACAGCACCATTTTGTCATTTTGAAACCGAATGTGATTCCTATTGGACGAGAGCATGAATTGAAGATCCACTCTCGATCTGACAGTATCGGACGAGGACCAGAGGATAGCCACGCCCCTACAGCATATTCTGGCTTTATCCTTTATTCTCATAGAGATATATAATAGAACCGGAGAGAACAAGGAAGTACCTTTGCTTCAGCCAGTTAGCATGTTAACTTCCTGCTTCCGCGTTTCCCAAGGATGCAATTTTGTGGCCAAAGACGCGCGAGCTCCATAGACACCAATTGAAAAGTGCGTATTTTTTTCTGGCCAAATAAAGCGAAAACAAAAGAAAATGTATTCGGTAATCCTTCATTATTTTGCTCTTTGTCTGACGGAACTGTTTGATGTTTTCAAGAGGGCCTGTAAAATAAGAACTGATACGTAGAGCTTGATGACAGCTCGTGCATGAGTTTGGTTGTCCAGTTGTTGCTCTGACTGCAGCAGTTCAGCCAATGAGTGTATAGTGCGTGCGCGTTCCGGATTAACAGCGTTGCTTGTCATTTCTCCTCGAACACATTCGCCAATCTGCACAGACAACATATTTTCTTGGCCATTTGTGCTGTGTAATCAGATTGGCAATCTTATGAAATGGTGCCCGAAATAAGCACCCATGGAACGCCATTTTTATAGATGGCGTCGGTCAATTCCATTCTTCCTGGACTGAAGTAGCTAGCCTAGCATCTCCCATTGAAAGTAATAGGGGTGGTACCTCCTCGCTCTCTCCAGTTCTATTATATTACCTCCATGTTCATTCTAGTCCACTTGGGACCATAATTTACTAAAATGAACATCACGATATATCGAAGGAGACTTGAAACTTGCGATAGATACCATAAAATGATGTGGAAAATCATTATTGAAATAAAAATCAGGTGGGAAAATAGGGTCATTTTCTCAGACTTAAATAGCATTGAACTTCTTTCTGCAATCACCGACGTCGCCATCTGCTGGTCATTAAATATAATGCAAATTTTTGAGATTTCCGCATCGGCCTCACTTTTCAGACCCGGGCGCTGCGTCCATCTTTTTATACAGTCTATGGTACGGTTACCAAGCAAATTCACAAGACTAGTGGTATGTTGGCGTAGAGGGAACAGGAATTCCAAAGGGGAACTGAATCGAATGCAACACCGGCTGACCCCGCACACTGCTCCTGAATGAAGTCCAGGGTTAAAAAATAACAAAAATTCTGCAAATGCAGTTCGACAGGGAAGGGTCTCAGCCTCAAATTGGTGTGAAAATCTAAATCATCCGTTGGTAAAATTTTGAGAAATTTGACTTTGATAAATTTAATTTATCACGCCCTTGTGAAAAGCAAAACTGGGGCCCATTTAGCACTTAGTGACCCTGAAACACATCTCATCACCATTAGGTACCTTTAGTTGCCAGAAGAAAACATTATCTTTCACAAAATAACTCAACAAATTTCAGTTAGTGCTCTTAACAAATAATGTTCACACTGAAAGTGTGAGACTAAATTGCTCTACGATTTCTGAGAACTTCAACTCCTTAAATAATCACCATCAACCTCCACCACAAGTAAACTTTAATTTCATGAATGCTTATATATGGTATGAATTGAAGTGCAAGATTACTTGATGAAAACGATTGATATAATTTGGGTGGTTGATGTCCTTGATTCTGTAACTATCGAAAAGCCTGTCAATATTGGCGTGGCATTGTTCAACTACTTGTCCTGAAAAGTGTCCCAGGGACTTTTGATGTTTGACAATGAACTCAGAGAGATGATGAAACATGATGTGCACCTTTGTGGTAACTGAAAGGCCCAGAGTCCGATAGGTATCTTCGAATTTTGACACCTTATCTTCAAAGGAAGGATTGAGAGTAAAGCCAAAGCAGGCCTGCATGGCATCGCGTAAAGCCACGAAACATGAATGGTAACCAACAAGGTTATCAGAAAGCATGCTACGCAGCATGTCTAGGTTTTTGAGGAGTCTGTTACATTCATTTCCTTTAAATGTCTGTCCATGGTATTGTTCTTTCTGAATGAACAACCCCTCTGGCCATTCATCAAGCTGGGGGAAAAGCTTCTGAAGCTCGGAATATAATTTGTTCACGATGCCCAGCTTAATATGAAGGGCATGAGGGAGAACAATATCAAGGACAGGAGAAGGACTATGATGACCATTGTCAAATAGGGGTTCATTGGAACAGTTTGAATAATTCTTCAGAGTGGCCTTTTAGCCACTCTCATTCTTCCATTTGTTGTAATGATCAGAGATGTTTTTCAGAGTTCTTGCAGGAGCCTGTTCCTCAAAGATGTTTTTTGTTCCTTCGCAGTAAGGACATGGATGGAGAGGTGAGTGAGACATTATCCCAAGACAAATGTTAGACATTTTCAGGTCTGCGGCAAAATTAAATTGTACATTTTCTGTCAATCCTTTATCTAGAAATATTTTGCAATTATCATAGTTCTTGGGAGTTTTTGGAGCTGCAGCTACGATGAAGGTTTTGTTTTTTGAGGAAAGCCATGACAACAAGTAAATGCTGTACTTAAGTGGCCAGGCAGTCGCTCATTATCAGAACAATGATTATTCATGGAAATTGAATTATTATCAAGGTCACCGTTTCATAATTTCAGCTGAATGATTGGAAGAGCATCATTCAAGTATGTGATAAATCCGAAAGTGAGATTTTTCTAGTTTTACTGACTTTTGCCTTATTTAATTCATTTGCAGAGAATCTTCAACAGAATTATATAACATATTTCACTTTTGGGGGTAAAAAAAATCTCATAAAGCCATTTAAAACTTGATTGAGAGGAGTGATCGGCTGTGTGACAAACTAGAAATTTTTCATGTCAAATTTCTCAAAATTTTCCAAACGGATGATTTTGATTTTCACACCAATTTGAAGCTGAGACCCTTCCCTGTCAAACCGTATTTGCAGAATTTTTGTAAATTTTTTTTTTTCCCCTACCCTGGACTTTATTCAGGAACAGTGTGCAAGATATGGCTACTTCAAGAAGCTGAAAATTAGATACCACAAAGACTAATGGCCCCTTTAAAAAAGGAGATTAAGTGCCAACACATGCATGCTTTTGTTTTTTTGTTATACTGCATGCTTTTTTTTTTTTTTTTTTTTTGCCTGTTTTGGAAAATATATGGCTAAAAAAAGGGAAGAGATAATCTATGGCTCCTTTGATTATTTATCGATAATTGCGCTGTTATACATTTAAAACAATTAGGGGCCGGTGTGTAGGAGCCATTTAAATTTATTGCTGGCACAGTATTTTTATTTTATTTGGAAACACTTGGGGGCGATAGTCAACATGTATGTATGGTGATAGGTGATAGGAAATAGGGTCACAGGGCACAGATGGTGGGAGCCCACCCAATTCTCACTTGACCTGCAACAGAATATCAAGCAGAGACGCCAAAAGCTGGAAACACAATATACATGGTACGTTCATCTTCATTCATCGAATGCTTCCATAAATAACATTAACAACTTTTAATATCTGTCATGTGTCTGCATAGAATTTCACCGCCACCTGTTTTGTAAAAGCAATAGGAAAATTATTGGATTTGAACTATTGCCTTTACACTCTGTTTAATCCAGCATTTCACATTTACATTAAACATTTTCAGATCAGTTTGAGTGTTTATTTCTCTCGGTAGGGCATTCCAAAAATGTATTCCCGTTACTGCAATAGATGACTGACCAAAAGTAGTTTTGCGCTGAGCCACCTGATGAACTGATTAGGTTTGGGTAGTAATCACGTGAGAGGTCAAGGTCACATTACGTCATCTGTATTCAAGGACTGAAGATCATCCTTTCACGTGTATGAATCTATGGCAGGCGGAGGGACAGAAATCAACGCTACCTTGTTCACAATGAAGCCAAATGAAACCATATGAATTGTACCTTTTTCATCTGTTTTGTCTCTACTTCAATGGCCTTATGCTCTGCACTTACTGTACTTCGCTTTGGCGAAAAAAATGTACCAAATATAATTTAACAACTCAGTTTTCTTTTTTGTCATTTTATCTCTCAGGTGGCTTACACGTAGAAATGTAGCTTCACCAGAATCAAATGTGGGGGCAGCAGCAAAATAAATTGTCGATGGCGTGCCATCGCAAATCTCTGCGCTCCGCAAGGAATGTGATGGGAGTAGTAGTAATGTGTCAGAGGGCAATTCACTGAACTGGCATTCTGCTGTACAAATGATAATCTGCTCGTTGCAATGACAAAGCACTGATACTGATCAGAGTTATAGCAATGTGATATAGTTGGTTAGTTGGATAGAGTACTTTTTGAGTGTCTGTTGAGGGCATAAATTACTCTTCATTTTGAAATGAGAGCATTATGAAAGGAAAGGACGTACGGTACAGCGATTGGCACACCTGACGCCATTTGACCGTGAAAACGGTGAAAAATTAGATCAAATCAAAAACCCGTCTGATATGTGATGAAGGGTCATCCCATGCACCTCCCATAAAAATTTGAGAGTCCTAGCTCAATGCATAAGGTAGATAGAGGAAATGATTTTAAATTCTAAACGCGTTATGTACCCCTCTGGGTCACTACCTTACACACAGCAAAGTTTCAGGTTGATTGGTCTAACGGCCTAAGAGGAGTTACTGTTTCGGACGGACAGAGGCCGAACTGTATAACAAGATCTCCTCGCTTTTTCGGAAGTGCGGAGATAAATAAATAAATAAATAAATAGCATTTAGAGTGATGCACAGAACAATATTTCATAGTAACTGCATTCATTCGAAACGTGATTCACAACTCAGCAAATTCTCTTTATTCTGTGGAATCAGATCCACCGGCATGAGCAGGCGGCAGCAGCAGGAACGCAGTGCTGTGCGTCTGCACACACGCTGATATGAATCTTCACCTACGGGAGCTGGATGAAGGATTGCACTGAATCTGTGACATCCGCCCGTTTTTGTATATTCGTGACACGGGCCATCTACCCTTCTGTGGGACTAAGATGAACATGAACAGCAGGATTATTCTCCACTTGGCGAAAAACCCAAATAATGTGTTCAATCATCGTGCATATTTTGTCAAATTTACATGCCTGTTTCTTTCATAAGAATAAATCAAACTGACGTGAATGCACATGCACAAAAAAAAAACAAAAAAAAAAAAACTGCGCAACTGGCAGTCCCAAAAGTGAAAGTAAAACTGAAATAGAAGCGCTGTTTCTGCGTAAAGACGGGACGAAGACGAGGTGAAGGAACAGAACGACTAAATTTAGGCAAAGAATCGAAGTTGGCTAAGTCGCGTGTTGTGGAGTGGGGAGAACAGGAGTCAAAGGTAAATGACGTGTTGGGAAGAGAAAGAAAAGAATCTGCCGGGAAGTCAGACTAATTTTGGCGATTTTCCAGAGAAAAATTTCCGCGGCCCTTATTTCACATATGAGGTTATCGTTTTCAATGCGACGGGAAAATGACGAAGAATAGCCAGCTTATTGTAAAGTAACGTTTGTTTTCATCGACTTTCATGTCAGGAGCTCAGATATTTTTTGACAGAAAGGAGTCTCATAACTAGAAGTAGTAAGCCTATCCAGTCCACTCATGCTCCGGAAACTCCTGATTAATCTCACTTCTAAAAAAATCGAAATGATTATGAGTAACGTCAGTTAATTCACGCAACACTCTACACTGCTTTGCTAAAACAATTAAATAAAATTTTATATATGTAAATAGCGATCTTAATTTTAGAACATTGGTTACTTCTAAAGAACAGGGTGAGGCTTTTCAGTCGTACAATTGCTGTAGCAAGACAGGCGACGAGGGTCACGGTATGTCGGTCATAGTTTGCGATTGATTTCCAACCTGGTCCATTGTCTCTTTCCTTATCGGAGATCGAGACTTGAATCTGAAATGCAATTTCGATATTCTGACTTGTAGCGACGGCTCATTTTTGCTCTTCATCGCTGACATGCTGATCTCAATGGTGTTATTACATTTTGTAATACCTTGCTCACAAACTAGACAGTCAGCGAAGTAGTCAGCCGGGGAGAGCGGGTTGTGGCCGACATACCACTGAATTGGCTACAAACCTCTGCTGCAACCTGCGCAAGTAAAATCGGCACTTGACAACAGCACGCATACGTTTTGTGGCTTTTCTTTGTAAATTAAAAACAGTAGTAAAATGACAATGGCAGTCCTCTATGGAATAGCCGTTTCAATTGACTTGTTAAAGTGATGCGGTTTTTTTTTTTTTTGTTTGTTTGTTTTGTTTTTTGCGCAAATGGATAAATGCACTATGTATGGTGGATTGCCCTCATGTGGGACATTTTTTGTATTTCGGACTTCTGTAGTGTATTACAATGTTAAGCCAACATGGTAAATCCACACCCAATATTATTTTGAAACCCTTAAGGTGTGCCCTAATCAAACCAAGAGAGAAAATGCAGATACAGTGTTCAGAAAATAAATGGCACACTTATTAGTGCTCTTAGTGCCAACTTATCAGACGCAGAGTGCATCTTCCTATTGTGGGACAGTTTGTTTCATAATGTGGGACACTGTGAAGTCCATGTTAAAAGGTCTACACCACGTTATTTTATATATTATAATAGATATTATTTATTTATTTAACTGTTAGCAATGCTCTTCCTCTTGGATGAGATGGGAAATTGAGCACCATCCGACACATCAAATATTTATAATATTTATTCATTATATTTATTTTATCATTGTGAGCACAGAAATCATTTTACTAACATTCAAAATGAACATACAACCAGGATGGGTTTCTTTCTTTCGAAGTCTGAATTCATGAACAAGAGTTACCCTGAAGTAAAACACTTGAAGGCTTGCAATGATTTAGGCCGTTGAAATACTGACATGGCTTAAAATATTCTTACTGATGTTGAGTCCCTGCTGACAAAAAACTTAAATCTCGGAAAACAGGCAGTCTTTGCATGTAAATGCAGTGTTATCATCAATGACACCATTGTCCTCTGCACAGCTTTCATGGTAGCTACCATCTGTAGCAAACTGCAGAAGAGACCCACCCCTCTTTACCCCATGATTTCATCGCTGTTCGATCGCATATGGAGAGAAACCGTGTCTTCAATTGCCAATAACGATCATTGGAAAACGCATCAGCGAAGGAAAATGATTGAGAACTAGCCAGGACTAATTGTTGTCATAAAGGTACGTGTCTGCACCCCCCCAATTCCCGGTTCTAGACCTGCCACTGCTCAAACTGCCATCCCTAAACTTGACCCTAAATAGATTATTTGTTGCCATGAAACATTCCAATAGTGCACAAGACCACTGAGAAACTAAATAAGCACAAATGTAGTGCAAATCATGTCCCACTATACATTATTTAACTGACTAATTTACAACTGTCCCACATTAGGCTAATCATGCTGTCCAACTTTAGGACACCACGTCCTGAAGTGGGACAATAACAAAATGGGTTAAAAATCAAATATAGAGTACACACAGCATGCTGTAGTATTTTTTAATGAATAAACACTTCATCAACACATTTAAATAAAAAATAGCTGAATATTTTAGGTGATAATTAATTTATACCCTTAAGATCAATTTTGTCCAAACTCTGTCACTGACCTCTGGGTGGTCTTCACTCAAGGTGCTTCCTGTTTGATGATTGCTCCGTCCTGATTTATGACTGTACAGATATTAGGTCATGTGACTTTGATCACATGGAAGTACAGCTTTGATTTGTCAATAATTTCACTGACATTGTTTAGTTTGGGGAAGAGCCACACCCGCTGAAGCTTAAGTGTCCCACATTAGGCAGTGTCCCACATTAGGACAATTCACCCCGGTCTTTGATTTGTGTACTGTGTCTGAGTTTGAAATTGACAGAATCATAAACGGTCTTAAAAATTCTAAAGCCAAAGATGTATTCGGTATGGATAAGATGTTCCTCGAGAGCCATAAGCAAGCACTTATTGTCCCAATTACTAGTATTATAAACGATTCCATAACAGACAGTGTCTTTCCAATTTCTTGGAAATCATCAGTAATCACACTAAACTTTAAATCTGGAGCACCTACAGAACTTAGTAACTACAGACCGATAAGCATCCTACCAGCAGTCTCCAAGATAGCAGAAAAATGTATAGCTGAGCAACTAATCGAACACCTCAATCATGGTCCATTTACCCTTTATCCAATGCAGTTTGGCTTTAGAAAACATCATTCAACTGAAACAGCCATTTGTTTCTTTTTTGGAAAAAGCCAAGACTGCAATTGACAAAGGCGGTGTAATAGGAGCAGTTTTCCTCGACTTTAGGAAGGCATTCGATACTGTTAATCACCAGATTTTAATGACTAAACTGTCCCAATTTAACTTTTATTCACATGCTATGAATTAGATGGAATCATACTTGGTACAGAGAAGACGGTGTGTTAGAGTACACAACATAACATCCATGAGTTGTGAAAACGATTTTGATGTTCCACAAGGTTCGGTTTTAGGACCTTTATCATTTAGTATGTACATAAACGATCTTCCAAGCAGCTGTCCACCCAATGTACAATGCCAGTTATATGCTGACGATGCTGTTGTGTATGTTCATGCAAGAAATAAACAACAAGCTGCACAGGAATTGTCATTAGCAATGATTAATGTGTCAAGCTGGTTGCAGCATTCTCAACTGCACCTTAGTGTTTCAAAAACTGTCTGTATGTTTATATCAAAGAAAACGAATGTTGATGAAGTTGATCCAGATGTGATGGTACGAGGAATGAGACTTGAAGTGGTTCATGAATACAAATATTTAGGTGTTATTATTGATTCTAATCTTTGCTTCAAACAGCAAGTCAAGAAAACTGTTAATAGAATGAAATTCAATATGTCCAATTTTAGGCATATTAGAAACAACCTAACACTTGAATCAGCTAAAATGTATTTTAATGCTATGGTTGTGCCACACATGAGTTACTGTATAACTAGCTGGGCACTGGCATGCAAGATCACTCTAAAACCTATTGAAACGACATAAAAACAAGCTCTAAAAATTTTAGATAAAAAACCAAAACTGTATCATCACTGCAATATTTTGAAGAAGCATGATTTATTGAATTGGGAGAATATGATTAAGTACCCCGATTCGATATTGGTATTTAAAATCCTCCATGGACTAGCACCTGCCCCACTACAGGAATGTGTGAAAAAAAAACAAACCAAAACAGATTGATCAGGGCAAACTCTAGAGGTGATTGCTCAGTCCCATTCAGGAAAAGTGCTTTTGGACAAAAGTGCTTTTGTTCTCATATCGTGCCACCCCAACTTGGAATACAATACCAAATGACATACGTACTCTGTCTACCCTAAGATCATTCACTAGGCATCTGAAAACATGGTTACTGGACAACCAAATCTGATCCCATAGACAACCAAGTCTGCTCCCATAGATTGACGTAACCTCACTTGTACCTGTTTATTATTGATGACAGACCAGACGAGCAACCCCATGTGACCTTTACTGTGTTACGGGCATTGTGCAATTTAACCAGCACTTTACACATCATGAAATCGAGCAATGTGCAATAGGGAAGTGTGCAATCCACTAAGCACTTTAGCACCTTGCATTTTAATATTTGCACTTTAACTATGGACGAAGTCTGGTCTGTAATCAATAATTTTTTTGCCTTTTATTGCATTTTTTTTGTTTTTATTTGTCTCTTTTCTAATACTTGTTTCTATACTAATATTTCTTTTATTGTTACTTTTTCTTTTGTGAACACCAACCTGCCAATGGGACTAGAGACGGAAATTAGCCTTGGCTACAATCTCAAACATATTTACATGGAAATGTTCATTAATATGTGTGTCCCATTAAAAAAAAAAAAAAAAAAAAAAACTCAAGTCATTGATAGCTGCGGGCTACTCAAAGGAATAATAGGTCTACCCATGATCAAGAGGAGTCAGGTGTTTGATTTCCATGCTGCTTCAGTAAGAAGTAGCAGTTATTTCTGTTAAATATATGATTCTATTTGGTGCGGGACTGTGCATGGTTGAATGAATAACGCATTCATTTAATGGGTCGGGGTTTGCCCATGTTGTGCTGCTCATTATATGCAATGGCAGCCCAGGATCGTAATGGGTTTATCAAGCTCAGACTTTCGAAAACGTCTCGTAAAATATCTAAATCGTCCCTACCTTCCCTTAAATTCTTGTTTTCCAGGTACTGCAGATTGTTATCCTTCAATTAGCTGCATTTTGAAATAAAAATGTCTATCAATTGGTGGACAAAAATACATTTGTTTTCAGTTTCTTAATTGGAAGTGGCTATATCTACGGTGCCGTACACGGTGGTTCAGGGCTATATTTACGGCACTGACGTTTCTTCACTTGTGTTGGCAGCTTCCAAGCTCAGCACGCTGAACTGCGATCTACGGCAGAGTGTCTGTTTTTAATACAAACTCTCAGACCGCTTTCGCACAAGGTACAATTGTTCGGTACCGTGCCACAGTGCGACGGTCCCCTCTCCCCGCTGGTCAGCTTTCTCAATATTAATATCGTACCATACCCGAGTACACATATGCCAAAATTCCAATACAGCGCGTTGCAGTATGCACCTAGGCAGTTTTAATTTGGGAAATATACAGAAACGAGTAGTTAACTCTTGCGTAGAAAGAATTCTGTATCCAATCTCCACTTTTTTCTGGCTTTTTATTTGCCAGTATGATTTTAAAAGGAGGCGCCAATATGTTTTGGGGGATTTTATTATTGAGAAGGGGCTTTAGAATGTTAATATCGCGAATACGTGCTACACGTGCTGTAGCAACACGGTGTGTCATCACTCAATAACATGAATTACCACATATAGCAGCACAAGTAATTAAAATCGAAATTTTCTTGACTGAATTTCAGTGGCTAAATCATCAAAATTGCTCCCTACAACTGTCAAATGCGAGTCCGTCATCTAGGATTTGCCCAGAGACGCCTGTCAAACGCAAGTCCTTCATCTTGGATTTGCCCGGAGACACCTCTGCGCATGCCCACTCCAACTTGCCGTAAAAATAGCCCCGAATCACCGTTTATGGCGCCGAAAATGTAGCCACTGCCTTCTTAATTTTGCTCTCTTCCTCTTGACTGTAATGAAATCAAAGACAAGATAAATGAACAGAAATAGCAGGAAGATATTTCTACTGCCAAGATGCCCAGTTTGTTTTAAAATGGCAGTTTGAGTTTATTGGATTCATGGAGAAAACCTGGATTTATTTGGTAAGTAAAGCAGCTAATCATCTTAATTTGTTAGCTAATTACTAGAGGAACATTAGAACTATTGGGTGGTGACAACGTTTTTGCAGTCAGCTGTATACAGAAGGCGCTATAAGTTTCCTAAAAAGCTCTAAGCTTTTTTTTTCCCACATCGCCTATGGACTGTCATTACAATGACAGTTCACGTGGGCTAGGTCGGGGTCGCGGCGTGCGCAAGTGAAGTATCGTACTGGGTAGCCAGTCCTGCCAAACGTCGTTTGAGCTTCCGTAAACTACGATTAATAACACTGGGAACATCTGCTCCCTTCCCACTTCGTCTAAAGAAATTTTTATTTGGGTAATCATTACTGAATGATTGTGTTCTGAAAGGACGCGGCAGGACTGAACAGTCGCAGCTCCTTATATTTTCCACATTCATTTCCGAAGGACTAGCCCATAAAATATTTGAAAAAAGGGAAAAATGATCTGACAAAAGAACCATCACTAACATGAACTCACAGATTCTTCCATTCCAGTTTTCATATTAAAAAAGGGGAAATGCAGCATGAAATTTAACCCTTTCACGTAAGCGCCCCCTCTAATGAGAGACGCTTGAGAACTGAACTTTATTGTTGAAGCAATGGCCACCCGTCACAGAAAGATATTTAGTTTCAGAATTCCGAGAATACTTAGAAATACAAAAAAAAAAACAAAGAAAAACAGGATGAGTATTGTTTCAGGACAGAGGTTAGGATGTTTTGTGCCCTCTAGTGACTGAAACTTAGATGCTTGTGATTATCAGTCATTGAGTTAAAATGAATCGGTGTCAATGTGTCAACATTAAAGGTAGGGTCTTGAGTTTTGTCCGTTGCTGTTTGTAAACACAGTAGTCAAACTAAGCCCCTCCTCTCGGGCTTAGCGATGCACGCCCTGCCGCTGCCAGCCTTGCCAATACACATCCACCCAGCCCAGCACCCGGCTTGCTGTATCGTATTGAATCAGGATCTGTGCACCATGCTACCTGCAGGAATGACTGACGAGGTATCTTGCAAATATAGTATCAAATATTTTATCGTGTCCACATGATATTGTTTGTGCATTTGAATAAACAGCTATGCTAATAATGATGCGAATTATTGACTGTAGTAGTTTAGATGTTCCGTCTAGGTTGCTAACAGGCAGTGCTAATAGACAGTATTTGTGTTCTGATTATAACGCAATTACAATGTCTAGTAATACCGAGTTACGTCCTTCATCGAGAAAACAGATAATTATCATATGACCGTAATATGCCCAGATAGAACAGGGTCTGTCAGCGACGATTGGAAATTTTCACCTGTTCCACTCTACTCACATGCTCTGAACGACGCTCAGACGGCGGTTAGCAGCGCAAATATTAAGGTGTTTGCAATGTTTGATACCCAGACTTAGAATGTACATAAACTGCTTATACCTCCATGACAAGATACGTAGCACGTCGCTAAAAAAGCACGCTAACATCTCGTGTTTGGCAGGTACCTGTCCAACAGTAAGCAGGCCAACTCCGCGTCGCTATTCAGCCCCAGCCTCTCCTTCAGGGCCCAGAAGCGGGTGAAAGCCAAGCCGATATTCACTCTGGTTTTTGAGCGTACTTTGTCCGCTGCACGTTTTGCCTCCATGTATTTTCTTTTTTTGGCAGTATCCGCCATTGCTTCGGCAGTGACTGCTCCAGTCGCTATGCTCTATGCAGGCCCACAGAGCGACACGCCCTGAGCTCTGTCATTGGCTGGAGAGAACACACCGACTCTCCGCCCAGAAACGCCCACGCCCACAACAAAAACAAAGTAAAAACCAAAATACAGGCAGGGGAGGGCGCGCTGCAGACGCAGTCACCACCACACAGGACTAGAAGCCCATAGGTGATGATTAAGCCGGATTTCATATGTATAAGTCTAGCGTTTATTTTCGAGCAAAAAACTCCAGACCCTACCTTTAACTTCATTGAATCGACGCCGAAAATACTTTTTTTCATCATCCTTTTGGACGAGATTTAATGGTGAAACAGTGCTGAAAATTGGACTAAATTCATCATAAGTAGAATTCCACAATTTTTTTTTTTTTTTTTAATAAAAATTTGGCATCTCCAATCCCACCCGAATCTGGAATGCCCAATTGGTAAATTATGTACAAGGCTTGCTCGTGTCGCGACCCCTTGCTGCCAATTCAGGAGAGTGTAGACAGTTCGCGGCTCTCCTCCCGGTTGCGCCTGTCAACCACTGCTTCTTATACACTCATTGGTTGAATCTTCGCAAGTTCAGAACGAGGGCGGAGGATACCCGGACATGACCAGGCTTAGAATCTTCCTGACGAGCCCGCCTGGCCAACAGGAGGCGCTTTTGAGCAAATCTAACAAGGCAACTATTGTAATCCCTTCCGCAGTCCTTCCCAATTTGCAACCCTGTAGCGCTATAGCCAATTGTGCGCTACTCTGAAAAAGCTGCCGACCACTGCCGGGCTGGTACGAGCGGGCTCGAACCCGCGACGTGATAGTCACTTCTGCTTCGCAACACGATGCTTTTACCGAGTGAGCTATCCGCAGCCTTCCACAATCTTTTCAATCTTTTGTTATTATTAATTATTTAATAATACAATTTAATTGTTGTTATTAATTATTTTCAACACATCTTAGTAATTTATTTTTTAAAATTCAATTTTGATTATTTCATAACATTTTATATTTCATCATATTACATTTCATTTATATTTAGGTCTAATTTGATATCATGGCTTTCAGCTGAAACTCTTTTGGGAAGGCTGCTCTCGAGTTTCCTCACTCATGGCTCCTGTGAGCTCCCTCTTCACTCCTTTCTCCTCCGATCAGAAATCAGAGCTTTGGGACGGGCTGCGAGATATAGATCTGAAAAAACTTCCACTTGAAGTGACTTTCGAGGAGCACGGAAATATCAAATAGGAGAACTGGAGAATTAATTCAACATTTTTTGATCAATGAGGATAATGACTGTGTCTGACATTGGTCATTTCTTTGCAATTTCCTGCACTCTACATGGACAACTTAAAGGGCACTCGGTAAAGCGCATACCTCCGCCGCACTGTATTTTAGCTTCTTCCGGATCCAGAATCCAGAATATGTTCCAGATCACTTCTAAAATTGAATCAACTCTTTCTCAGACTATCAACCACCATCCTACCAAATTTCCGTTCATAACGTTTTGAGTTATCCTGTTAACAGACAAACACGAACAAACGGGGGTGAAAACATAACCTCCTTGGCGGAGGTAATTATAAATGGAGCAGTACGTTGGGAAACAGCGAGTGGAGTAACTGACCAAATTTGAAAAATAATACGAAGCTAACTGAAATATGCACTGGAAGCTGTCCTTCATGTATCGAGCCCAAGACATCATCAGTGCACAGGGTAGAGACCACAGGTGTATCTGAATTCTGGAAAGGCCCAGGTTTCCTCCATGTGACCAGGTATGAACTGGAAATCGTTTGGCCAGTCCTTGTGACATGGAGCATCTGAATAGTCTATTTCACAAAGGAAAGTAGCAGATTAGCTCCTTCATTCCTTCCTTCTAGCACGGGAACACTAGACTAACCTTGGATAAAAGAAAGGAGCGATTATGGGCCACAGTCTTTTACAGCTGGAGTGACCGGATGCACCATTTGTGTCACAAGGTTTTCCGATACATTACGAAGGCTATCTTTGCTGTCAAGCTCATGATGGATTGAAGAATAGGACATCCAATTTTTCTCAAAGTTGTCCCAATGTGCCTTTAAAATCTCCCTGCAACTGTCCTCTGCCCCATGTGACATTTACTAATGAGGTCAGGGAAAAGTGGGGAGAAAAGGAAAAAGGCCGTCTGTTTTAGACACTTTGCACATGCCCAGTGCTATCATTCAAATGGACTATCATTTTAGCAATGATTCCAAGCTGCAAAATGTGCATGTCATGTCATAGGAAAGAAAGAGCTGACAGTGAAACGACCTAGTAGAATGCCATATTGATAAAAAGAATGTAAAAGATTAATGTCCAGTCAGTGTACATTAGCTGTTGAATGCATTAAAGGTGATTCAGTAATGAACTGTGCAGGGAAAGGGAAATATCCTCTGTGATTGAAGTAGGTAATGGGAAGCAGTTGTGGACACAGCTAATGATTCAGTGAGTGGGTTAGTTTTCCTCTCTCATTAGGTTATGATTGGATGGGCTGGTCTTAGGATGGGGGGCCCATCCCCTCTCCCCCAGCAGTAGGGCTGGGGTCTGACTGTTCCTGGGCCCTGCCCTTGTGAAAGGCATCAGCATAGTGAACTATCCTCAGAGAACAGCATTTTAGCTCAAACCTGGCTTCCTCTGACTGCTGTCTAAAAAGCTGCATAACTGCAAGACTGACCTCCCATTGTATTTACTGTAAATTTTTAAATTACAATGTTTAATCACAAAATAATATTTTGCTGCGTAAACATACCCCAGACATAAACTCCAGAGAAAACCTGTGGTTTTTGAACAGAACAGTTTTTTCTCAAAACACTGTCTATCAAGTATTTGTGTATAAGAGTGTCTATATGTTCTGTGCACTATATTGTCTTATTGTGCGTTTACAGGTGGCTGATTTTGTATCTCCTTTGTGTATGTTCCAGTCTAGTGCGACGGGGGCGCTGCTTCTGAAATGAGCCTCAAAGGGGAGCCAGACCCTGAAGATGGGGGCCTCCACACTGCCAGAGAGAGGTACGCATGCATGAATCAGATATTTAATGTGCTGTGAGTTAGAGCTGCAGTAAGAGGATGAGTTTAACTGGAAGCTCTGTCTCCATGTGCTGCGAGTTAGAGCTGCAGTTTCAGGATGAGTTTAAGCTGAAAAAGCAAAATCCTCCATGAATAACCATAGCTATTCGAAGGAGTCTGAGGAATAAGAGGAATCTTTATAAGACGTACATAAAGGATAACAATGAGAATACTAAGGCTGAATACTGTAAAATGCGAGCTGTGGTCAAAAAAGAGCTGAGGAATGCTAGAAGACTGTATGAAAGGCAAATTGCAGAAGGGGCAAAAACTAATCCTAAGCGCTTCTTTCAATACTGTAGCAGAAAAAGGAAAGTCAAAGAGGAGGTTAAGTGCAAAGCAAAATTAATATGGATCCTTGCGATATGATAACAAGGATATTGCGGATACCTTAAACAGTTTTTTTTTGTTGAGAATTTTACCTCGGAGCGGGTTTTTATTCGGCCAGAGGGCATGTCCAACACTCAAGATTATTTTGCGGAAATTGAGGTTAGGGATAATGAAGTATTGGACAAGTTGCATAAACTAAAGGCTGATAAGGCGACGGGTCCTGATGGCTTATATCCTAGAGTGCTCAGGGAAGTTAGTGAGATCATCTTTTAAACTGCTCTCCGCTATCTTCAGACGGTCTTTAGAAACTGGAGAAAAACCAAATGATTGGAAGCAGGGCTGTTGGGATTGCATTCTCATTCACCATATTTGAGGAAGGATCACGCAAAATAATTCTGTTTCTATTCCTTTATTGATTTCTTCACTGCTCTGGCAAAAACAAAAAGAGCTCCAACATAAATAAATGCGTGCAGAAGTGTACGGCACTTTTTCTCGTAAACGTGATGTAAAGACGGACCACATACAATTTACAAAAGTCATGTGATTACTCAACACCAATACAACTGCTTAAAATGAACAAGGTATAAACCCACACTAGATGGGAACATACATCAAATAAAATAATACATCCTAAATGTCCGATGAGATCACATAACTTAACAAGGGCAATATAATACCAATATATAAGAAAGGGGACCGTACTGAGCCAGGAAATTACAGGCCAATCAGTTTAACTTGCATTGCATGCAAAATACTGAAATCTATCATCTAAAAGATGAGCTGGAATTATTTCTTGAACGTAATAATATCTTGAGGGATAGCCAACATGGTTTCCGTAAAGGAAGGTCATGCCTGACAAACCTCCTAGAATTTTTTGAAGAGGCCACTAAGACTTATGATCAGAGCAGGGCTTATGACATCATATCAGGCCCGGCTCTAGCTCTTTGGTTGCCCTAGGCGAGATTGAGTTTTGCCGCCGCCCATGTTCTTCTCGAACATGCCAAATTCAGATAATCTGTAAATGATTAATTAAATTCATATTTTAATTCGAAACGAGTAACTAAGTTGCCAGTGGCAAAGTGACGAAGTGAAAGTATACTTTTTTATCTTTTAAAGGTTGTAGAGTAAAAAAAAAAATCTTAAGTAAAATACAAATCCTTCAAAAAAAAACTACTGTACTGTGACGAAGTACATGTACTTCGTTACTATGCACCTTTGAAAACGGGAGTATCAGGCATCTCTCTCTCTCTCGCTCTCTCTCTCTCTCTCTCTCTCTCTCTCTCTCTCACTCACACACACACACACACACATACACAATTTGCTGAATAAACGGGCACAGTGAGGGGAAAAATTGGTGGGGGAAAAAAACGCATATTCTGGGACAATTAACCCAGGTC
The DNA here is from genome assembly GCA_029692085.1 of Gymnothorax javanicus. NCBI lineage: Eukaryota > Metazoa > Chordata > Actinopteri > Anguilliformes > Muraenidae > Gymnothorax > Gymnothorax javanicus. The sequence continues at coordinate 138,321 of JAFJMP010000046.1, read as the reverse complement.
CGGACCTCGGTGTCCTCAATGGTGGTTACAGCCATGATTTTAGTAAAGTTATATAGTTATCAGTGAAGTTACGTTAGCTAGCTAGCAATAGCTGAGTGGCAGCAATGAAACGTCCAATATTAGGCAAAGCACAACACTATTTCATTTGACGCTATAATGGCTGAGATGAGACTTACCTCTATACTGGGCTTTCTTTTCCTTTTCTTCTTTTCTCCGTTTTTGTCCCAGCGCACCAGAGGGTTTAGACCTCTTCATTTTAAGAATCAACGTCAAGCTGATGAATTCAGCAGCTGAACACTTGCCTAACGTAACACAAACCCCCCGTCCACAAAATGATTGACACAAACATCTGCTTGAGGATCTGGTTGTGGCTGAGGGGGCGCCCTAGGATGATCAGGTTTAATAAACATGTTTTTTTCGTTTGATGTTCTAATTCTATGAATAGTCAGTTACTATTATTCAAGATAGAACACACGAAGGGAGGGTGTCAATGAGCATCAACAATTATTAGTTGTTTTTTTTTTTTTTTTTTTTTCGAGGCTAAGGGTGACTGGCGGCGCCCCTCCAGCAGATGGCGCTCTAGGCGACTGCCTATATCGCCTATGCCAATCGCCGGCCCTGCATCATATACTTGGATTTTCAGAAAGCATTTGATAAAGTACCGCATAAGAGACTAATTTTTAAAATGAGCTCCATTGGAGTTACAGGTGGTATTCTGGAGTGGATTCAAAACTGGTTACAGGACAGAACACAAAGAGTGGTGGTCAGTGGAATCTCATCTCAGCTAGGTATGGTGGGGAGTGGCGTCCCTCATGGATTGGTGTTGGGACCCCTGCTGTTCCTCATCTACATTAATGACCTTGATAGAAATATTGAGAGCAAATTAGTTAAATTTGCGGATGATACTTAATTGGGAGTGTCACGGCGCTAGTCCATGCCGGAGAACCGTTTGATTAAAACAATGGACGTCATGCTAAGACTGGTGTATAATGTAACAATTCACTCACTCTGTTCCACGCATGCCGGCAATATAAAATGGTGAGAAATTTCGTTACATTGTTGCGCGTCCGTCAGCTGTCCCAAAGCGGTAACTGTTTCATGTCAGCCTGCAGAAATGCAGCATTGATTTGCTTGCTGGTTTGTTAAGTATCTGTCAGGATGGGCCTACTGACAGCAGTATATTTAAACAACCAAACAAACATGCATGCTATGAAAATGATACAAAACCATGCAAGTACGTTTTTAAACATTTTTATTTAAGAATTGTAACGAACCTGTGGAGTCTTGCTGTGTGCCACGACCAAACAGGAAGTAGTGGTCTGACGCCTCTATTTCACGCAATGCACTGTATGCGTGTACCAATGTTTCTTAAAGGGCAGGGGGAATTTTTTGGCTTTGCAAGTTGGCATGTAAAAATGATTTGATAGGCTTTTGGTACTCTTCTGATAATTAATTTTAGTGAGGATTTTTGGTCCAGAATTATATTAAATTGTTTATGGATAGTTAAACTTGAATATGCAGTGTTTTGATAATGAATTTAATTTAAAATGGTATACCCCGGGGGTGTGGTTTTGGGGCTAATGGAAGGGATGAATGGGAGCTGGGTTCAGAATTCTGGAGGTGAGGATGTGTGAACAAGTGCTGTGATTTGGACCAGTTGCTTGGTGTAGCCAAATACTGCACAATTGTCAGTCTGTGCATTTGTTTAGATATTTTTGACTATTTTATCAAATAGAATTTTTTTTTATTGTTATTATTATTTTGGTATTTTTCTATTTTGTAAATAATTGCACTACTGTCACTGGGGAAAGAATAAACCACCATTTTTGCATACTTACTCCAAGTTGGCTGACGTCTTTGCTGTCTCTACCGCCGACAATCATAACAAGTGGTGTCAGAAGTGGGATCCGTGGAACCTCAACACAAGCCGAACCTGCAATCATGGCTCCTAAGAGGGCACAGCAACAGCCGCTGGAGGAAGTACGGCAAGAAGATGCGGAGGGTGCAGTGAGTGCTACAACAAGTTCCCCACCACGTGCTGCAGCGCAGAGCCTTGAAGGTGACCCAGCGCTGCTGGCTCTCTCCAGAATGTTCGAGAGCTTTATACAGTTTCAGAGGGAAAGAGATGAGCGTCAGGAGAGAGAAGCCGTACGACGGGAGCCGAGCTACAAAGTCCTCTCCCATCAAGTCAACCAACTGCAATTGGACTTGGAAAATGCCCGTGGTAGTGAAATCCAAGGGACAGGGTCAAGCAGGAAGATGGTGGGTCTGGAGGCTCCGCTGGCTAAGCTTACAGAACAGGATGATATTGAACATTATCTCACAACTTTTGAAAGACTGGCACTTGCGTATGATTGGCCAAAAATGGAATGGGCTGTTCGGCTGGTGCCATTACTGACTGGGAAAGCCCGTAGTGCTTTCGTGGCCGTGAGCTCCAGTCACACTAAAGACTATGACCTGGTCCAAGCGGCAGTGCTGAAAAAGTACCACATTAGTGAGGAGACATATCGGCAAAGATTTCGTGCTCGGGAGACACCGGTCGATGAATCGCCACAGGAACTATACACAAGGTTGAAAGACCTATTCTGTAAGTGGGTAAAATTTGATACCGAAGGAAAAGAGGCCATAATGGAGACTCTAGTCCTGGAACAGTACTTGCGAGTGCTGTACCCTGAAGTGAGGACGTGGGTGAAGGAGCGGGACCCTGCTACTGCCTCAGATGCTGCAACCCTGGTGGAAAGCTACATTGCAGCACATCGAAAAGGAGGGGCCTACAGCTATGCCGGGAGGTTGCCCTCGACTAAGGGTAAGTCTGATCGGTTGGGCAGGGGTGGTGATCCTAGCTCTCACACCCAGAGTCAAAGTACAAACCTAATTCCCTTCAAATTTAAACCTACTCCCTCTAAGCCTTCTATGGCAGAGAGGGCAGACATTGTTTGCTTTAACTGTGGTGAGCCCGGTCACATTCAGCCATTTTGTCCACTTAAGAAGCCCAAGACCAGTAGTCTGTGTTATGTCCCCGAGCTTAGGTCTGGTAAGATGGATCAGCATGAGCCAGTTGTTACTGTTCTGTTAAATGGCAAGCCTCTGTCAGCACTAGTGGATACAGGCTGTTCTCAGACATTAGTTCAAGCAAAATTCATCCCTGCAGAGGCATTGATTGAACAAGACACTGTCACTGTGCTTTGTGTGCATGGGGATGGGTCAGACCTTCCTATTGCTGAGGTTTATATTGAAATTGACAATCAAGCTTTTCTCATGAGGGTGGACGTGGCCAAAAGTTTGCCCTATCCTGTTTTGTTAGGAACTGACATGCCTATTTAGCCTGATTTGGTGCAAAGATCAGCTTTGTGTGGAGTTGTAACCAGGTCCAAGGCACAGCAGAGTTGTCAGGCTGAGCAGACTTCACAATCAGAACTGCATGCACTCCCTTTCATGGATGTGGAGGACCTAGATGTAGAGAGCAGGCCCACTACAGAGGAGCGGCAGCAAAACCGAGAGAGCAGGTGATGGATCTAGTGGCGGACACAGATGTACAGTCAGCGTAGAGGAGGAAGTCCCAGAATTATCGGCTTCTGATATAACCATTCCCTCTAATCTGGCTACATTACAGAGACAGGATCCCTCACTTGTGCACTGTTTTGAGAAGGCAAAAGGTGACAAGAACTCGCTAGATTGGACTGGGGAAACCTATAATGTGGAGAATTACTTGCTATATAGGAAGAGTCAGGATGGGGTTCAGTTGTTGTTGCCAGAAGTGTGTAGACGGAAGTGTTGTATCTTGGGCATTCAATCCCTGGGCTGGACACCTGGCATTCATGAAAACACTAGCTCGCATTTCCAAGCGCTTTTACTGGCCTAAAATGTATTCAGATGTAAAGGAATACTGTAAGACATGTGAAGAGTGTCAGCTTGCTTCTGGGCGAGGCTCTGCTCCTGTACCACTTATACCACTTCCTGTGATAGAAACCCCCTTTGAGCGAATAGGAGTCGATATTATTGGCCCGTTGGAAAGAAGTCAGGCAGGGAACAGGTTCATCCTCGTCATATGTGATTATGCTACTCGTTATCCTGAAGCTTACCCCATGAGGGATGTTACAGCCAAACAGATAGCAACTTCCCTCTTGAAGTTATTCTCCCATGTAGGAATACCGAGGGAGGTGATAACCGATCAAGGCCCAAATTTCATGAGCCGCACGCTGCAGCATGTATACAGACTTTTAGGGATAAAACGTGTGAGAACCACCCCTTACCACCCTCAGACGGATGGCTTGGTTGAGCAGTTTAACCAGACTTTAAAGGCAATGCTCCGCAAGTTTGTTTCAGAAACAGACAAGGACTGGGACAAATGGCTCCCGTTCCTGCTTTTCGCCTACCGAGAGGTCCCACAAGCATCCACGGGGTTCTCTCCATTTGAGCTTCTCTATGCTCATCATGTCCGAGGACCCCTCGACGTTTTACGGGAGAGCTGGAAAGATGCTGACCGACCAGAGGGGATGAGTGTGGTGGCGTATATTCTCAAGATGCGACAGCAGCTGGAAAAGTCCACAGCCTTAGCCCGTGAGAACCTGCAGAAGTCTCAAGACAAGCAGAAGCGATGGTACGATCAGAATGCGAGGTCCCGTACCCTGGATCCTGGTGACAACGTCCTACTGCTGCTACCCACATCAGAGAACAAGTTGATGGCAAAGTGGCAGGGGCCGTTTGAAGTCAGACAGAAGATGGGGCCGGTAACGTAGCAGATCTACATGTCAGGGAGGAAGCAACCTTTGCAGACGTTCCACATTAACATGCTGAAAAAGTGGTATGCCCGTTCTGAATCCGCTGCACTGCCTGAGTCTGCTGCTCCCACAGAGCTGACAGGCCAGTCCTGTCTGGTGAGAGTAGTGGAAGAAGAGGAAGAAGCCGAGGAGCAGTACTTCCCTGGGGCAGACAAGGGGAATGGACTGAGCCTGGACCACCTTCCAGAGGAGGGGAAAGAACAGCTCTTATCTATTTTGCCAGAATCCCTTTTCATCGATAAGCCGAGGCGAACCGGCATAGTCCAACATCATATTGCCCTAAAAGATGCCAGTCCCGTATGCCAAGCAGTCTATCGAGTGCCAGAGCGACTTCTGCCAGTCCTGAAGGAGGAGCTGGAGACCATGCAGGACCTTGGGGTGATCGAGCCGTCGCTGAGCGACCAGCATCAGCAGGTTTGACCCTTACCCAATGCCACGGGTAGATGACCTTATTGAGAAGCTAGGGAAAGCCAGATTCCTTACTACCCTGGACCTTTGTAAGGGATATTGGCAGGTCCCACTGACACCAGAGAGTCGTGAGTTGACTGCCTTCAAAACATCTTTTGGTCATTTCCACTTCAAAGTTCTTCCCTTTGGGCTCCACGGGGTTCCTGCCACCTTTCAAAGGTTGATGGACTACATCCTCAGAGGTACAGAAGCATTCGCCGCTGCATATCTGGACGATATCATCATATTTAGCCACTCATGGGAAGAGCACCTTGGGCATCTCCATGAGGTGCTTACTAGGATCAAAGCCACGGGTCTGACCATCCGGCCAGATAAATGCAGCCTCGCCCACTCCGAGACGCAGTATCTGGGGTACGTCCTGGGTCATTGTGCCGTAGCAGTTGAAAAGGCTAATCGGATGCTGGGATACATTGCCAGAAGTATTGAGTACAAATCCAAGGAGGTGATACTTCTCTTGTGCAACACATTCGTCAGACCACATCTGGAGTATTGTGTACAGTTCTGGGGACCATCCTTTAAGAAAGATATAGAGGCTCTAGAAAAAGTTCAGAGAGGATCAACTAAGCTGATTCCGAGTATAAAAGATGAAAGCTATGAGAACAGGCTGAAGATCCTTAATCTCTTTAGTCTTCGGAAAAGGAGACTCGGGGGTGATCTGATTGAGCTCTGTCTCCATGTGCTTTGAGTTAGAGCTGCAGTAAGAGGATGAGTTTAACTGGAAGCTCTGTCTCCATGTGCTGTGAGTTAGAGCTGCAGTAAGAAGATGAGTTTAACTGGAAGCTTTGTCTCCATGTGCTGTGAGTTAGAGCTGCAGTAAGAAGATGAGTTTAACTGGAAGCTTTGTCTCCAGGTGCTGTGAGTTAGAGTTGCAGTAAGAGGAAGAGTTTAACTGGAAGCTCTGTGTCCATGTGCTGTGAGTTTGAGCTGCAGTAAGAAGATGAGTTTAACTGGAAGCTTTGTCTCCATGTGCTGTGAGTTAGAGCTGCCGTTAGTGGATGAGTTTAACTGGAAGCTCTGTCTCCATATGCTGTTACTTAGCCCTTAAACAGGCAACGTGCACCAGGAGATACATAGTCTTTAACACCCTATAGAGGGCATTAATACATGTTTATACCAAATCAACTTATTATTTATCAATAGTCTGGTCTCTTACTAGTTTACAGGTCACATGACTTTGTTCAAGTTATAAGTCATGGTTTAGTTATCCTGGTCAAATTTCAAGATGGCCACCAGCCGTGGAGCAAATGCTGATCTCAAAGTATCAAAGTACTTGAAAATCATGGTCATTTGTAAAAATATAATCATATTAAGTCATGAAAGTGATTATAGAAACTGTTAAAATATACCGATGAAGAAAAAATGGTCTAACTTTGTTACTGGAGTTAGTTTGGGAACTTTAAAATGTATGTATCCCACAGGATACGTTGCCAGATTAGGGGATAAATTCGGTCAATGTGTATTTTGTATAGGATTCAAATTTTGATTCAAACAGGAATACTTGCTTATATACACTTCAAAATCAGATGTTATCAGTCACAGGTATGCATGATATGTAATTTTAACGCTTTATTTTCCGACAGTGTTGCAATTTGGTGATTTTATGATAGGAGGAATATGCATTATGAGTGTGAACATGAGATCGGTAGAGCAGTTCTTTGCTGAAAAATCCAGCTGTACCTGTTCATGCTGGTATCTGGTCAAGTAAGTCTGACATGATCTATCATGGTCAAAGATGTTTTTTGATGGTTTTATACCGGCTAACCAGAAAAAAAAAACAGCTAAAAAAAACAGCTTATGCTAATTGCGGGTTTCAGATGGTCTAAGCCAGGGATCCTCAAATCTGGACCTCAAATCCAAATCTAGCCCAGGTTTTCTGTTATCCCAGGCAAGTAAATTAACAGTTAGTGCCTCTGATTGGCCAGACTGTGTTAACACCTGACTAACAGGTAAAGGGAGGGTGGAAAACCAGCAGTTTGCGGAACTCGTAGGGTGTGATTTGAGGACCAGGGGTCTAAGCCTTTCAAGCTAAAGTAGCTGCTATATGGCCTGCAAAACCAGTCAGAATGACCATAAAACCACCTAAACTGTGAAAAATGATGTGAAAACATCTTTCAAGCTGGTAAAAGTTAAAATAATGTTAATTAAAAATGCTTAAACCGTCTTAAGAGGAAGAGTCGACACCTGAAAAGCCGTAACATATAAATGATAATGACCGTGTTGAGGTACATTTACGCATATTTACTACCTAATCCCCTTACTTCCTAGAATAGAATTGCTCATTGTGATACAAACATAGCATATTTAGGCATATATGTGCTGTATCCTGTGTTACACTTGGCGTAAGACAAGGTTTGAATATATAGAACAGCAACTGCCCATGAATTTATGCAAGCAGATGAGCAACACCATATAGATCTTTTGCTGTATTCTAGAACTATTTTTTGTTATTTGACATGACAAAAATGTCTATTTATAAAGTATTAATAGTTACATTTGTCAGTCATTTTATGAATAGGCCTATGTGGAAAAAATATTGCTATTCATACCTAAACATTGAATTTCATAGGTAAAACCAAATACTGTGAAAGGCTTAATACTATGATAAAAATGTTTAAAATACATTTTTACAGTACTTTTGTAATGTAAAAGACCAATAAAATCAAGAAAGAAAGAAGTTCTGTTTGTCTAATTAAGGATTTAAATATTAAGCATTTTGACTGTTTTTATACCCTAATAGGGCAACGTATCCTGGGAGATACAATTCATAAAATCCAAATTATACAACATATTTCAAAAATGAGAGTGAAAATGTTTTACTCAGGTGCAAATGAGATAACCTGTGACATCAAATGATTTTTTGAAACAATATTTCTATTCCTGCCTGTTTAAGGGTTAAAGCTGCAGAAATAGGATGAGTTCAACTGGAAGCTCTGTCACCATGTGCTGTGAATTAGAGCTGCAGTAAGAGGATGAGTTTAACTGGAAGCTTTGTCTCCATGTGCTGTTACTTAGAGCTGCAGAAAGAGGATGAGATTAACTGGAAGCTCTGTCTCCATGTGCTGTGAGTTAGAGCTGCAGTAAGAGGATGAGATTAACTGGAAGCTCTGTCTCCATGTGCTGTGAGTTAGAGTAGCAGTAAGAGGATGAGTTTAACTGGAAGCTCTTTCTCCATATTTTGTTCACAGGGTCCAGGTAGAAAGATCAGGGTCACCTGTACCCAGCTGTCTGACAATGAAGAGTGATCGTTCAATGGGACGTCTTCTTGACTTTAGTGGGGAGTTTACAGGTGATCAAAGGTAATTAAGTATTTTCAAATCAACTTTGTTTTTTCATTCCCCAATGTTATACTTATGCATAATCCCTGTATAATCTTTCTACCCCTTTCAGCACAGTAAAAATCTCAGTGTTAGTTCAACTCCAGTAGGGAGCATTTGAGTCCATTCCAGCCATCTTGGAATTATACTTTATTGGAGTTATATTAATCCTGGGATTTTTCTGTTTGGGGAAGGTAGGTGTATTATTTCATTATCTGAGGTGGGCTGTTGTAAGAAGATGAGTTTAACTGGAAGCTTTGTCTCCATTTGCTGTGAGTTAGAGCTGCAGTAAGCAGATTAGTTTAACTGGAAGCTCTGTCCATGTGCTGTGAGTTAGAGCTGCCGTGAGTGGATGAGTTTAACTGGAAGCTTTGTCTCCATGTGCTGTGAGTTAGAGTTGCAGTAAGAGGAAGAGTTTAACTGGAAGCTCTGTGTCCATGTGCTGTGAGTTTGAGCTGCAGTAAGAAGATGAGTTTAACTGGAAGCTTTGTCTCCATGTGCTGTGAGTTAGAGCTGCCGTTAGTGGATGAGTTTAACTGGAAGCTCTGTCTCCATATGCTGTTACTTAGCCCTTAAACAGGCAACGTGCACCAGGAGATACATAGTCTTTAACACCCTATAGAGGGCATTAATACATGTTTATACCAAATCAACTAATTATTTATCAATAGTCTGGTCTCTTACTAGTTTACAGGTCACATGACTTTGTTCAAGTTATAAGTCATGGTTTAGTTATCCTGGTCAAATTTCAAGATGGCCACCAGCCGTGGAGCAAATGCTGATCTCAAAGTATCAAAGTACTTGAAAATCATGGTCATTTGTAAAAATATAATCATATTAAGTCATGAAAGTGATTATAGAAACTGTTAAAATATACCGATGAAGAAAAAATGGTCTAGCTTTGTTACTGGAGTTAGTTTGGGAACTTTAAAATGTATGTATCCCACAGGATACGTTGCCAGATTAGGGGATAAATTCGGTCAATGTGTATTTTGTATAGGATTCAAATTTTGATTCAAACAGGAATACTTGCTTATATACACTTCAAAATCAGATGTTATCAGTCACAGGTATGCATGATATGTAATATTGACGCTTTATTTTCCGACAGTGTTGCAATTTGGTGATTTTATGATAGGAGGAATATGCATTATGAGTATGAACATGAGATCGGTAGAGCAGTTCTTTGCTGAAAAATCCAGCTGTACCTGTTCATGCTGGTATCTGGTCAAGTAAGTCTGACATGATCTATCATGGTCAAAGATGTTTTTTGATGGTTTTATACCGGCTAACCAGAAAAAAAACAGCTAAAAAAACATCTTATGCTAATTGCGGGTTTCAGATGGTCTAAGCCTTTCAAGCTAAAGTAGCTGCTATATGGCCTGCAAAACCAGTCAGAATGACCATAAAACCACCTAAACTGTGAAAAAAAAAATGATGTGAAAACATCTTTCAAGCGGTAAAAAGTTAAAATAATGATAATTAAAAATGCTTAAACCGCCTTAAGAGGAAGAGTCGACACCTGAAAGCCGTAACATATAAATGATAATGACCGTGTTGAGGTACATTTACGATATTTACTACCTAATCCCCATACTTCCTAGAATAGAATTGCTCATTGTGATACAAACATAGCATATTTAGGCATATATGTGCTGTATCCTGTGTTACACTTGGCGAAGACAAGGTTTGAATATATAGAACAGCAACTGCCCATGAATTTATGCAAGCAGATGAGCAACACCATATAGATCTTTTTGCTGTATTCTAGAACTATTTTTTGTTATTTGACATGACAAAAATGTTTATTTATAAAGTATTAATATTTACATTTGTCAGTCATTTTATGAATAGGCCTATGTGGAAAAAATATTGCTATTCATACCTAAACATTGAATTTCATAGGTAAAACCAAATACTGTGAAAGGCTTAATACTATGATAAAAATGTTTAAAAATACATTTTTACAGTACTTTTGTAATGTAAAAGACCAATAAAATCAAGAAAGAAAGAAGTTCTGTTTGTCTAATTAAGGATTTAAATATTAAGCATTTTGACTGTTTTTATACCCTAATAGGGCAACGATCCTGGGAGATACAATTCATAAAATCCAAATTATACAACATATTTCAAAAAATGAGAGTGAAAATGTTTTTACTCAGGTGCAAATGAGATAACCTGTGACATCAAATGATTTTTGAAACAATATTTCTATTCCTGCCTGTTTAAGGGTTAAACCTGCAGAAATAGGATGAGTTCAACTGGAAGCTCTGTCACCATGTGCTGTGAGTTAGAGCTGCAGAAAGCGGATGAGTTTAACTGGAAGGTCTGTCTCCATGTGCTGTGAGTTAAAGCTGCAGTGAGAGGATGAGATTACCTGGAAGCGCTGTCTCCATGTGCTGTGAGTTAGAGCTGCAGTAAGAGGATGAGTTTAAGTGGAAGGTCTGTCTCCATGTGCTGTGAGTTAGAGCTGCAGTAAGAGGATGAGATTACCTGGAAGCGCTGTCTCCATGTGCTGTGAGTTAGAGCTGCAGTAAGAGGATGAGTTTAACTGGAAGCTCTGTCTCCATGTGCTGTGAGTTAGAGCTGCAGTAAGAGGATGAGATTAACTGGAAGCTCTGTCTCCATGTGCTGTGAGTTAGAGCTGCAGTAAGAGGATGAGATTAACTGGAAGCTCTTTCTCCATGTGCTGTGGGTTAGAGTTGCAGTAAGAGGATGAGTTTAACTGGAAGCTCTTTCTCTATATTTTGTTCACAGGGTCCAGGTACAAAGATCAGGGTCACCTGTACCCAGCTGTCTGACAATGAAGAGTGATCATTCAATGGGACGTCTTCTTGACTTTAGTGGGGAGTTTACAGGTGATCAAAGGTAATTAAGTATTTTCAAATCAACTTTGTTTTTTCAGTCTTTAAAGTTATACTGATGCATAATTTCTGTATAATCTTTCTACCCCTTTCAGCACAGTAAAAATCTCACTGTTAGTTCAACTCCAGTAGAGAGCATGTAAGTCCATTCCAGCCATCTTGGAATCATAGTTTATATGAGTTATTTTAATCCTGGGAGTTTTCTGTTTAGGGAAGGTAGGTGTATTATTTCATTATCAGAGGTGGGCTGCAATTTAGAGCTACAGTAAGAGGATGAGTTTAACTGGAAGCTCTGTCTCTCTGTGCGGTGTGTTACACGGGGAGTGGCAGGACCCAAATGCAACACAATCAGCATGAATGACTCTTTACCGGTCTTTAATGATTTTAGAGCAGGGGTAAACAGAAAGCAACACAGGGTAGCTTGGTGTAGATTAGGATCAAGGATTTGTGGATCTTTAGCTGAGCCTTTCCGGGAATTCGAGGTGGCAGGCGCCAATGGCAGAATTCGAACTCTGGTCGCCCACACAACAGACGGGGGAGTTTCCACTGGGCCACCAGGGCAGGCTGGCCTGAGGCCGGGCCAACTGGGCAGTATCCACTCAGGCAGGCAGGGGAGTGGTAAGCCTAATATTCTTCAGAGCTGGGCCAATCCATTTCCTCAGCCGGATCGTCAGGGAAGCCTGAGTTGTCAGGGTCCATGTCGACTGAATGTTCGTCAGCAGAATCGTCAGAGGAGCTTGAGTGGTGGAAGTCCATGTCAACTGATTGTTCTTCAGCAGAATTGTCGGAGGAGCTTGAGTGGTGGAAGTCCATGTCGTTTGATTGTTCCTCAGCAGAATCGTTAGAGGACCACGAGTGGTTGGATTCCAAGTCAACTGATGGCTCCTCAGCAGGAGAATCCCCTACAGGGAGGTCAGGCCGGGATGAGGTGCGGGCCAGCGGTCGGGGATTCCCCGAAGGCATGGTGGTACCGGAGGGCTGGTCAGGATGGCGAAGGTCGGTGATGAGGTCCGGGTCGAGGATGTGATGAGCAGGTACTCAAGACCTCTCTTCTGGACCGTAGTCCTCTCAGTATACTAGATACTGAAGTCTCCTCTCACTATGACGGAACCGGAGCAGGCGCTGCACGGATTATGCCAAGCCCCCATCAATCAGGTGAGGCGGAGGAGGAGGTGTAACAGCCGGCGACAGAGGACTCTCGTGCACTGGCCCACCTTAGACACATGGAAGGTGGGGTGGACACGCATGGAGTGAGGAAGCTTGAGTCTCACCGCCGCCGGACTGATGACCCTCTGAATGGGGAATGGGCCGACGAACCTGGGTGCCAGCTCCTTGGATTCCACCTGGAGAGGCAGATCTCGGGTGGAGAGCCACACCCTCTGGCCAACCTGGTAGACTGGGGCAGGAGAACACCGCCAGATGGCCGAGGCATCGTAGCACCCACTGGCGCGCTGGAGGGCAGTGTGGGCCTGGGCCCAGGTTTGGTGACAGTGGCGGACGAGGGCTAGGGCTGACTGGCAGGAGACCTCTCTCTCCAAGGCCGGAAAATGTGGAGGCTGCTGGCCATAGACTCACTGGAATGGAGAGAGGCCGGTGGCGAGCTGGTGAGGGAATTGTGGCCATACTCCACACACAGGAGCTGCTTAGACCAGGAGGAAGGGTTCTGGGACACCATGCAGCGGAGGGTAGTCTCCATCTCATGGTTCATCCGCTCCATTTACCTATTGGACTGAGGGTGGAATCCAGAAGAGAGACTGGCGGTGTCTCCCATCAGGCTACAGAACTCCTTCCAGAAACCCGAGAAGAACTGAGTACCTCAGCTGGACAGCACATCCACGGGGAGACCATACAGACGGAAGACATGTCGCAGGACCATTTGAGCTGTCTCTTTGGCTGATGGCAGCTTGGGCAACAGGACAAAGTGAGCCATCTTACTGAAGCGGTCTATCCCCGTGAGGATGACTGTGTTACAGTCAGTGGGTGGAAGGCTTGTGACGAAGTCCAAGGAGATATGGGACCAAGATCAATGTGGGACAGGAAGGGGTTGGAGGAGTCCAGCAGGAGCCTGATGGGAAGCCTTGTGCTGGTTGCAGATGGGGTACGCCTTGACAAAGTTGCGGGTGTCTTTGTCCAGGGTGGGCCACCAAAAGTGTTGGAGGAGGACATCTCGGGTTCTCTGGGAACCAGGATGCCAGGTGAACTTGGAAGCGTGGACCCACTGCAGAAACTCTGACCTCAGGGCTTCAGGGACATACAGACAGTTGGGGGGGACAGGCGCTGGGACCAGGTTGACCCTCAGTGGTGGCCCTCACTGTCTCCTTAATGTCCCAGGATAGGATGGCTATGATACAGGGGGAGGGAAGGATGGAAGCAGGCCCCTCAGTGGAATCTTCCCCCTTCAGCAACTGCCGGGATGGGGCATCAGGCTTGGCGTTGCAGGACCCCGTGCGGTAGGAGAGAGTGAAATTAAAATGGTTGAAGAAGAGGGCCCAGTGGGCCTGGCGGGAGTTCAGCCTCTTAGCAGCGTGGATGTACTCAAGGTTCTTATGGTCGGTCCATACTAAGAAGGGTTCCTTGGCACCCTCCAACTAATGCTGCTACTCCTCCAGAGCCAGCTTCATCACCAACAGCTCCCTGTTCCCGATGTTGTAGTTCCTCTCGGCAGAAGACAGGTGCTGAGAAGTGGCGGCGCAGGGGTGAAGCTTCTTGTCAGAGTCGGATCTTTGGGACAGGACAGCTCCTACCCCCACATCCGAGGCATCCACCTCCACCATGAACTGGCAATCAGGGTCTGGCATCCGGAGGATGGGCACAGAGGTGAATCTGGTTTTCAGGGTCTGGAAGCCCTCATCGGAACCAGGGGACCACTGGAAGGGTACCTTGGAACTGGTGAGGGGGGTAAGAGGGGCAGCTACTGAACTGTAGTTGCGAATGAAGCGGCAGTAGAAATGGTCAAACCCCAGGAAACATTGCAGTTGTTTGCGGAATTCTGGAACAGGCTAAGAGATGACTGCAGAGACCTTCACTGAGTCCATCTGGATGCTTCCCATAGTCACAATGAACCCCAGCAAAGAAACGGAGGAATTCACATTTCTCTGCCTTTACAAACAGGGAGTTCTCTAGGAGGCGCTGGAACACAGACTGGACACGATGAACATCCTCTTTTCTGGTCTTCGAGAAGATAAGGGTATTGTCTAGGTAAACGAAGACAAAGCTGTTGAGCATGTCCCGGATCACATTGTTCACCAGGGTCTTGAAGGCGGCAGGAGCGTTGGTTAGACCGAAGGCATAACCCGGTACTCTTAGTACCCTGCAGGAGTGTTCAATGCCGTCTTCCACTTGACCAACTCTCTGATACAGACCAGATTATAGGCATTACGGACATTGAGCTTGCTGAAGATGGTGGACCCCTGAAGAAGTTTGAAGGCAGACGAGATGAGTGGCAGGAGCTAGCGGTTCTTGACTGCGATTTATTTTAAGCCCTGATAGTCAATGCTGGGCAGTGTTCTAGCCAGAATTTTTTTGAGTGGTGCTACTCAAGTGTTTAGCAGTCGCGACTCCCGGTGGGGCAAAGCCATCCCGGGGGGGATTGGGGTGGTGTGCCCAGGGGAAGGCCCCCCCAGGACATTTTGATAAAATGGAAGCGATTTGGTGCATTTTGGTGAAGTATTTTGCATGAAATCCTTTACCAGAATCTCCCTTTGTCAAATGAGTTTTTCCTGATACAGAAAGTCAATCCAAGCCAACATGTTCAGAAGTCGTTTTTCGTGTGCCTGCCACACAGCCTTGCAAACAACACATATTAACAATGGCAAAAGCGGGATTTCACATTTCATGAAGTTTTGCATTTTTAGTGACTTTTTCCTCATTTTCGCGTTGTATTTCTTCACAAATGCCAGAAAAACACTGTTGCTAATGAATACAACATAACAAATGCCAGAATTGGTGAGAATAAAACATTATTTACATTACTACAAAATCTGTGTGGACATGAAAACTGAACATGTGCTGAGACTGACTTTACTATCCGATCATGCGACAATGATGTGGTCTAAGTAACGTTGTAGTTATTTTTAGAGCAAGCGCATCCATACTCATGCGTAGGGCTGGGCGATTAATTGATCGCAATCATTTTAAGTACAATAATAATAACTCCCGCAGCGGGGTGAGCGAATGAGATTGCTCTTTTTGCTCTATGAATGATAACGGATGCGGTCTTAACTCTTGACCAAACCACAGCAAAAAAATCAAAGCCATATGAAGTGCTTCTGGACGCGACGTGCTGAACAAAGCAATGTCAAGGTTTGCAGAATTATCACTGTCAAACCAGCATTAGCTCTCACCTTGGTAATATTTATTTTGCTCAATTGGCAATCAAACACTTCATTCGCACAATTGCACATTTGATCAGAAGACAGTCCAATTTATTTTTATATTGTTCTTGCAGTCGTATTTTGAGATTCAAATGACCAGGAAACTGCACAGATTTGCCTGTGTGCTTTTGCCAGATCATTTCTATTGTCATTACATTTGACGGTTTAGTGTGAATACAAAATTAAATCATACTTCACAATCGATATGCTTAATGAAATACTTTCCACATTGCGTCGGCCTATATTTTTATATTTCTAAAAACCAGAGCCATTGTACTGTTGCACCTAATGTGACTCCTGTCCTATATTAGGATTCACAGCCAGCTAAACTCCTCTTTGCATCTCATTCTCCAAGGAACAGGCAGGTGTTGTCGTTGAACAGGATTTAATGCAAAAAAAGGTATGAAACTGAAACAATATACAAGAGTGCAAAGGTATTGATTTACAATCAATATGAAAGCATATCACATCAGGTAAGTACTGTATGCAAAATTAAGTAAACAAATGAAGGTGACTATAATAAGGTAAACGACAATAATTCAAATTAAACATTGCTGTATGTGAGACAAACGCAAGTCTCCATGCGCCATCTAGCACGTGATCTGCGCTAAATGCTCAAAGTGCTGCAAATATATATATATATATATATATAACATATTTAACAATATACACTCTAATAACAATATTCAAAACAATACTCACTCATATTGCCACTCAAAAGGCTGGAAACAAACGGATGGCTGACGATGCGATGGAGATTAAAACACACCATCTCTTCTAGGAACATGGAGAAGACTAGTTCCTGTGATATTACTTCCCTAATTCTCTATTGAATAAGACTGCTCTAACTGAGAGACTGTGCCCCTAGAGGCCTGGAAGAACATAAATGAAGAAATTGTTCCAACGCTGCCATATTAAATTGAAATTATTTTTAATGATTATTGCCATTCTTTCAAACCAGCACGGAAGCCTTGTTCAGTCAGTTGGCACTGCTTGACTTTTAGCTCGGCAAAGTACTGAGGAGTAGATTAGGCCTACGTAAGCTAATTATGCTAAGGTGGTGGAAGTTGTCCAACCTCGCAAGTAATTAACTGACTTCAAAGCACTGGTAGCATTTCAAACGGCCTCTGATGTCTGATAACCATTTGGCAGGAGTTATTAAAATTGCACTTCTTAATATGATCGCGATCAATTAATCGCCCAACCCGGTTGGCCACCTTCCTTGTTTGAATTCACTCAATCAACTTTATCCATGTTTACAGAAAGGGTCTCCATAATCTGCTTTGAATCAAGGCATATTTCAATCTAAACATTCAACTTACTTGAACTTTTTCAACGTCAGAGCGGGATTATCCGGCAAGAATTTCTGACCCATGAATGCTGCAGGAGCCGAATGTCCATTCTTGGCGCGTGTCAAGCATAAACAATATATACAGCGCCCTCCATAATTATTGGCACCCCTGGTTAAGATGTGTTCTTTAGCTTCTCACAAATTCAGTTTTTTTCTAAATAATATAGGACCACACTGAAAAAAAGAGGAAAATCCAACCTTTAATTCAAGTGCATTTATTCAGTGGGAAAAAAATCCCACATTAAGAAATAATTATTTTACATCAAATCATGTGTGCCACAATTATTAGCACCCCTGATGTTAATACTTTGTACAACCCCTTTTGCCAACAAAATAGCACCTAATCTTCTCCTATAATGTTTCACAAGATGGTAGAATACAGAAAGAGGGATCTTCGACCATTCCTCTTTGCACAATCTCTCTAAATCATCCAGTGACCTGGGTCCTCTCCTCTGCACTCTCCTCTTCAGCTCACTCCACAGGTTTTCAATGGGGTTGAGGTCTGGGGACTGAGATGGCCATGGGAGGAGCTTGATTCTGTGTCTGGTGAACCATTTCTGTGTGGATTTGGCCACATGTTTAGGGTCATTATCTTGCTGAAAGACCCAGTGACGACCCATCTTCAGCTTTCGGGCAGAGGCCACCAGATTTTGATTTAAAATGTCCTGGTATTTCAAAGCGTTCATGATGCCATGCACCCTAACAAGGTTCCCAGGGCCTCTGGAGGAGAAACAGGCCCACAGCATCACCGATCCTCCCCCATACTTCACAGTGGGCATGAGGTGCTTTTCTGCATACTCATCTTTTGTGTTCCGCCAGACCCACTTAGTGTGTTTGTTGCCAAAAAGCTCTATCTTGGTCTCATCTGACCAAAGCACACGGTCCCAGTTGAAGTCCCAGTACCGCTTAGCGAACTCCAGATGTTTGCGTTTATGATTGTGAGTGAGAAAAGGTTTTTTCCATGCATGCCTCCCAAACAGCTTGTTGGCATGTAGATAGCGCCTGATGGTTGTTTTGGAGACTTTGTGACCTCAAGATGCTACCATTTGTTTCAATTCTTTAACAGTGAGCTTTGGAGAACTTTTTATTTGTCTTACCATCCTCCTCACTGTGCGTGGTGGCAAAATAACC
Source organism: Gymnothorax javanicus (assembly GCA_029692085.1). Lineage (NCBI taxonomy): Eukaryota > Metazoa > Chordata > Actinopteri > Anguilliformes > Muraenidae > Gymnothorax > Gymnothorax javanicus. The sequence goes on along the minus strand of JAFJMP010000046.1, from coordinate 120,039 downwards.
TCGCGTCCTCGTCCAGGCTTGTTTACCACTGTTCCAGTTGTTTTAAACTTCTTAATGATTCCTCTGACAGTAGATATGGGCAGGTGCAGGCGGTGGCTATTTTCTTGTAGCCATTGCCTGACTTGTGAAGGTCGACACATCTGCCTTACTTGAATGGTGTGTTCCTTTGTCTTTCCCATGTTGAAGAGTGGATAAGAGAAATGGCCTCTGTGTCACGTCATATTTATACCCCAGGAAACAGGAAGTGATGAATTACTAATTAAATGTTCCTAGATACTCTGATCAACTTTGTAAACTACTGTAGAAATGACAGAAATACTTCAATTATATTTATTTCCTAGGAATTGTTAGGGGTGCCAATAATTGTGGAACAGGTGATTTTATGAAAAATAATTATTTCTTAGTCAGGATTTTTTCTTCCTTAAAATTCACTTGAGTTGGAGGTTACTTTTTTCTACAATTTTCAGTGTGAGAGTATGCTTCTGCAATAAAAATTGAATTTATTTTAAGGCTTTTAACACATCTTAACCAGGGGTGCCAATAATTATTGAGGGCGCTGTAGGCCTAGATTACATGAACAAAAGATTCAAACTCTGCCAATACCAGTGCAACTGGCACCACTGAAAAGTGCTTTAAAAACACTTTAAAATTACACCATAACATAATGGACATCACCCCTGATGTTGGTGCACTGACCGGCATTCTAAAGCCTACTCAGTTGAATAAAAAGCCTCCGCTAAACATGAGCGTCTGACATTCTTTGTAGCATTCTGCTCCAAAGAGAAAAGCTCACGCATTTTATAATTGGTAATTAGACTTTATTTTTTGAATGGGAATGTTTTATGATTTTGACACCAAAATTTAACTTTTCCATGGAAAATGTCTTATTTCCTTACAAATGGCTAATTATTTTGAGCACTTGCCCACTATTGGATAGATCTGTAAGTAGTGGGGATTGAATAGTCTCGTGTAATTCCATCGCGCAATTCGGTACAAATCAGTGATTTAAACAAGCATGGGTGCCAGTCAAAAACGGCCTCTAATTGCTCTAAACAAGTAAAGAACGCAGCCGCCAGTCTGCGGACAGTAGATTGTTATTGGACAAAAATAGCCTCTTTCATGGTGGGAAATTAGATATCCTGTAATACGTAACTAATGATGTTAGATATAACATTGTGGATTTATTATGGAAAATTTCCATTAAGACACTTGAGTTTAAGGTTGGATTACGAAGCTTCTGAAAGAGAGATGAATGCATCGGTTCTCTCGTTGAAACGGGGCAACACTTGCTTCTAAGCCGAGAAGTAAGTAATTTGCATGTAGCATACCAGGGATTTTGAATATTTAAAAGAGGCCAATGGTGAGCTTTTATGTCTTGTATGACATCGTCAACCTTAGGTGTCCTTTTCAAAATATTGTCTGGCTTGCTCATGTAATTTTTTGCCGCATTAAATTACCCATGAAAATAATGGTTTCGGGATTCGGTCACTTTTCGGTAGCCTCCGGAACAGACTTGGTCAAAAAGGTTTCTAATAAAATGTGATAAAATGTCACTGAATTTAAACTGAAATATTAAAGATCACGTCTATTTTGTTTTTAATAGTGTCTGATCAGTAGCTAATTTGGCGTAAATTATACACTTTTAAAACAAAAGAATGCTTCCAACTGTTCATCGAAATGGATAATGTGCGCAGATCTTTAAAATTCAAAGACTAAGCAAAAAAGGCAGTTTCCAGCTACTCTTCATTCAAGTAGTTCCGGGGAATACCTTGAAAAAAGCTGACGAGGAGTGAGTAGCTCTGCGCATGAACAGCATTTGGGAGGAAAATTACTGATGCGGACCATGCGGATTTTCACATAGTTACATTAAGGCAGCTTCCATGCCATGTGGTCGTTTGAGAAAGGCAGCATGTTTTGGCCAAAAGAAGTTTGTTTATATTAATGGTAACCATCATAACAAGTTACTGATCCAAGAAAGCAAACACCTGGACCCTATTTTTGAGTTCTCTCAGCGTGAAATCTCAGCGTGGCAGAGCCCCGCGAGCTGGCTCGAACCCTGGTCTAGGGGTCTTATCCTTCTTTTCCACAAAGAAGAAACCCGCCCCAGCAGGAGACGAGGAGGGGCAGATGATGCCTGCAGCTAGGGAGTCGTTGATGTAAGTCTCCATGGCCTTCCTTTCAGGGGCAGATAGAGTACAGACGGTCTATGGAGGTGAAGTGCCGGGCAGGAGGTCTGTGGCACAGTCGTAGGGACGATGCGGGGGCAGAGAGGTGGCCTTGGCCTTGCTGAAGACCTGCCAGCGGTCATGATATTCTGCAGGTACCCCGGAGACATCAGGTGAAGGATCGGTGGATCGGCGAGGAGGCCTGCTTCAGACAGGTTAGGTGGCAGGATGTTCCCCACTCATGGATGGAGCCGGTCTCCCAGTCAATATGGGGGTTATATCAACAAAGCAAAAGATAGCCCAGGATTAGCAGCAGGCCAGGAGAGTTCAGGATCTCATAATGATTGCCGGACAGGAGTATGGGAACCGGGGTGGTCTGGTGGGTAATGGTACCCAGTCAGTAGTCATCTAGAGCCCGAGCGAGGACCAGACGAGGCAGAGGCACCCGACCAAGCCCCAACTGCTGAGCCAACTCCTGCCTCATTATGCTGGCATCAGCACCAGAGTCCACCAGGGCAGCCAAGGTGAGGGGACCATCAGGAAGGAGGAGTTGAGCTTTGAGATGCAGTCTGTGGTTGTAGGGAGGTAGTGCATTCCAGCTCACCCGTACCTCCCTGGCTACGGGTGAGCCTTGGCTTTTCCCGGACAGGCTGGGACAAAGTGTCCCTCCTTCCCACAGTACAGGCACAGGTTCAGGCGTCATCGACGCCTCCCGTTCTTCTGGGGTGAAAGGGGTGCGGTGCAGCAGCACAGGTTCAGACTCCTCCCTCTGCAGAATAGGCGAGGTGGGTGATTGGGTGGGACCTGCTCTGGATCAGGCTGGCATCCGGCAGTGGAGAGCCCCCTGATGTCTCTCCTGCCTACAAGCCTGGATGCGGACGTCAATTTTAATGGCTAGCTCGATGATTCCGTCGAGTGTGGGGGGAACCTCGTACGAAACCGGCTCATCCTTGAGGTAGTCTGCTAAGCCGTGGAGGAAGGCATCCACCTGGGCTGCATGGTTCAAGCGGCTCCGACTGGATCTGATGCCGAAATCGATGGAGTAGTCAGCCACCATCCTGTTCCCTTGTTTCAGAGTTAGTAGTCCCTGAATGGCCTTGGAGCTGGAGATCCCCAGACCGAAGACCTTACGTATGGAACGAGAAACAGGCTGGGCGCTGTTTCTCCCACTCAGCGGTGCCCCACAGATGGGCCTGGACCATCAGGTGGTTGATAGTAAAAGCCACCTTCACCTGCTCGGAAGCGAAGGTACGGGGCTGGAGGGAGAACAGCAGGGAGCAGTTTGTTAGGAATGGGGCGCAGGTCTCTGGGTCTCCGTCGTAACGCTCAGGGGATCCTACTTGAGGTTCTGGAGCCCACGTGGGTAGCACAGGGTCAGGAGCTGGTACAGGTGCATGAAGGGCAGCGGGCTGAGCCACCATAGACATCAGCTGCAGCAGTTGGTTGGCTAATGCCACAAAGGATTGCCTGGTGTCGGAGGCGGTGGCTGACATCATGGCCTCACGGTGCTGGAGGGACGGCTTCAATCTTTTCCAGTCAGATCAAGGGAGTCGCATTGTGTGCTGGGTCCATGTCTGGCCAGATTGTACTGACACGGGGAGTGGCAGGACCTAAATGCAACACAATCAGCATGAATGACTCTTTACTGGTCTTTAATGATTTTAGAGCAGGGGTAAACAGAAAGCAAGGGTAGCTTGGTGTAGATCAGGATCAATGACTTGTGGATCTTAAGTGGAGCCTGTCCAGGAGCAGGTGTTGATGGCGGGATTGGAACCCGGGTCGCCCACACAATTGGCAGGGGAGTTACCACTGGGGCACTGGGGCAGGCTGGTTTAAGGCTGGGCCAACTAGGCAGTATCCACTCAGGCAGGCAGGGGAGCGGTAAGCCGGATGGCTTGGACAGGGGCACAGGAGACGGCAGACAGGAACCAGGAAACACACAGGCAGAACTCGGATTCAGAGGCAGAAGGCTTTCAGGTTTACTGGGGCAGGAATGAGAGGACGTAGTCAGAGGTTGGCAGAGTCGATTCCGGGAAGTTAGACCGAAGACAAAGGCTGGAGAGTAGTGCATGCTGCAACAACAATCTGGCAATGAGTTAGGGCCTGTTCACACCGAACTGCAACCTTGATACGACCCCGATACGACCAGCGCGATCGTGAAATTTTGGGTCACTCGCAAAAGTCGCGGCCGTTCCCTACTTTGATCGCTTATTTGTGGTTAAACTAAACCTCAGTTGCAACCGAATCGTGACTGTCTTTACACCTCAAACCATGATGTGGTTGCAATACTCGTACTTGTCGTGTTCACTTGTAAAAAGCATATTGGCGAGTGATGGAGAGAGCGGTGGCCCTGTGTTTATATAGACAACGTGTGGTCGTAAGTTGCATCACCACCAGTCACAGGAAGCCTCGTCATTGGTCGGATTTCGATCCCTTTAATCACGCATGCAGTCTCAGCGCGGTTGCATTTAAAACGTGTACATTTGTCGGTCGTTATGGGGTTGCTATAGGCTCGCATTAAGCTTGCCATAATGCTTGCTATAGTTCGCAAGTAAAAAATTCCTAAAAATTTGTGATCATTAATGCAACCACATGTGGAACCGCTTGCGAATCTATTACGACCTGTGATACCGAGTTGAGATGAGTTGAGACTTGTGCAAGCTTATGATTATGATACCCTCTTGTGTTTTTCACTGGTCGTACAACCTTTGCCAGTGTTTTGAGCAGTTCCATGCACTTGCAAACCTCTATGAGACCAATGGAGAGTGATGGAAATCAAGAGAGATGGTTTTGGAGACTATGGAGACCGCATTGAGACCAGCTTGCAACCACAGTGAGAGTCGGTGCGAGTGAGGGCGAGCAGAGGCTATTTTTCGGTCGCAACTCGTTCATAAGCCGGGTGTAAACGGGGTGTTAGTGAAACAGAACTGCTTATATGCTGGCTGGGTAAAGAAACTCAGCTGAGAACAATAGCAGTGGGAGGGGTGTGACCAGGCAGAGGGAGAGACTGCAGCAGCAGGGCAGACTGTGACATTGAGTCAGAGCTGCCGTAAGAGGATTAGTTTAACTGGAAGCTCTGTCTCCATGTGCTGTGAGTTAGAGCTGCAGTAAGAGGGTGAGTTTAACAGGAAGCTCTGTCTCCATTTGCTGTGAGTTAGAGCTGCAGTAAGAGGATGAGTTTAACTGGAAGCTCTGTCTCCATGTGCTGTGAGTTAGAGCTGCAGTAAGAGGATGAGTTTAACTGGAAGATCTGTCTCCATGTGCTGTGAGTTAAACTCATCCTCTTACTGCAGTTCTAACTGGAAGCTCTGTCTCCATGTGCTGTGAGTTTGAGCTGCAATAAGAGGATGAGTTTAACTGTGAGCTCTGGCTCCATGTGCTGAGTTTGAGCTGCAGTAAGAGGATGAGTTTAACTGTGAGCTCTGGCTCCCTGTGCTGAGTTTGAGCTGCAGTAAGAGGATGAGTTTAACTGTGAGCTCTGGCTCCCTGTGCTGAGTTTGAGCTGCAGTAAGAGGATGAGGATTTAACTGTGAGCTCTGGCTCCTGTGCTGAGTTTGAGCTGCAGTAAGAGGATGAGTTTAACTGTGAGCTCTGGCTCCTGTACTGAGTTTGAGCTGCAGTAGAGGATGAGTTTAACTGTGAGCTCTGGCTCCTGTACTGAGTTTGAGCTGCAGTAAGAGGATGAGTTTAACTGTGAGCTCTGGCTCCCTGTACTGAGTTTGAGCTGCAGTAAGAGGATGAGTTTAACTGTGAGCTCTGGCTCCCTGTACTGAGTTTGAGCTGCAGTAAGAGGATGAGTTTAACTGTGAGCTCTGGCTCCCTGTACTGAGTTTGAGCTGCAGTAAGAGGATGGAGGTTTAACTGTGAGCTCTGGCTCCTGTACTGAGTTTGAGCTGCAGTAAGAGGATGAGTTTAACTGTGAGCTCTGGCTCCCTGTACTGAGTTTGAGCTGCAGTAAGAGGATGAGTTTAACTGTGAGCTCTGGCTCCTGTACTGAGTTTGAGCTGCAGTAAGAGGATGAGTTTAACTGTGAGCTCTGGCTCCCTGTACTGAGTTTGAGCTGCAGTAAGAGGATGCGTTTAACTGTGAGCTCTGGCTCCCTGTGCTGAGTTTGAGCTGTGGTTCTTGGATGTTTCAATAAAAATGTTCCCTCCCCCCACAGGATCCAGCAGTCATTGCCATCGTGCTCTTTAGATAAGAAGAGTTCAGAGACATTATATTTCCCGAAAAAGGTATGATCTGAATTTTTTACATACAACCTCATTTCCAAAATAGTTGGGACAAAGTGTAAATTGTGAATAAAATCAAAACGCAATGACTTTCAAATCACATCAGCCAGTATTTCATTCACAATAGAACAGAGATAACATCGCAAATGTTGAAACTGAGATATTTTACAATTTTATCCACAAAATGAGTTCATTTCAAATTTGATGGCTGCTACAGGTCTCAAAAAAGTTGGGACAAGGGCCTGTTTACCATGGTGTAGCATGCCCTCTTAATTTTTTTTAAAGATTATTTTTTTGGGAGTTTTCTCCTTTATTTGACAGCGCAGTAGAGATAGACAGGAAAGGTGGGGAGAAGAATGGGGAGGACACGCAGCAAATTGCCCGGGCCGGATTCGAACCCAGGCTGCTGCAGGAAGGACTTTGCCTTATGGTACGTGCATTTAATCGATGAGCCACCGGGGCGCCCCCGCATGCCCTCTTAATTTTTAACGCAGAGTGGAGGCGTCTGGGCATTGAGGAGGCAAGTTTCTTGAGTTTAGCCATTGGAATTTGATCCCACTCTTGTTTAATATAGGCTTCCTGCTGATGGAGTGTTTTGGGTCTCCTTTGACAGATTTTTTGTTTAATTATGCGCCAAGCTTTCTCGATCGGTGAAAGATCAGGACTGCAGGCAGGCCAGTTCAGCACACAGACTCTTCTACTATGAAGTCATGCTGTTGTAATAGCTGCAGTATGTGGTTTTGCATCGTCCTGCTGAAATACTCAAGGCCTTCCCTGGAATAGATGTCATCTGGAGGGGAGCATATGTTGCTCTAAAACCTTTATATACCTTTCAGCATTCATGGTGCTTCTTAAAACATGCAAGTGTCCCACACCATATGCACTAATGCATGCCCATACCACGAGAGATGCTGGCTTTTGAACTGAACGCTGATAACAGGAGGGATGGTCTTTCTCCTCTTTAGCCCGGGGGACACAACACCCATGATTTCCAACAAGAATGTCAAATTTGGACTCGTCTGACCACAGGACACTTTGCTACTTTGCTACAGTCCATTTTAAATCAGCCTTGGCCCACAGAGTACGCCGGTGCTTCAGGATCATGCTGAACAATGGCTTCCTTTTTGCATGATAGAGTTTTTGGTGGCATCTGTGGATGGCACGGCAGACTGTGTTTACAGACAGTGGTTTCTTGAAGTATTCCTGGGCCCATTTAGTAATGTCAATGACAGAATCATGCCGGTGAGTGATGCAGCGGCTTCTGAGGGCCCGAAGATCATGGGCATCCAGTAAAGGTCTTCAGATTTTTCCAGTTTCTCAGAATCTTTTGATGATGTTATGCACTGTCGATGATGAGACCTTCAAAGCCTTTGCAATTTGACGTTGAGGAACATTGTTTTTAAAGTATTCCACAATTTTTTTTTACGCAAGCCTTCACAGGTTGGAGAGCCTCTGGCCATCTTTACTTCTGAGAGACTCAGCCTATCTAAGGCATCACTTTTATAGCCAATCATGTTATACACCTGATGCCAGTTAACTAATTACTTGCTAAATGTTCTTTCAGCTGATTCTCTTATATATTAATTGCTTTTTCAGCCCATTTTTGCTTGTGTCCCAACTTTTTTGAGACCTGTTGCAGCCAGAAAATTTGAAATGAGCTCATTTTTTGAATAAAAATGTAAAATGTCTCAGTTTCAACATTTTAAATGTTTTCTATGTTCTATTGTAAATAACATATTGGCCCATGTGATCTGAAAGTCATTGCATTTTGATTTTATTCACAATTTACACTTCGTCCCAACTATTTCGGAATTGGGGTTGTATTTTAATTGAGCTTTTTCTGTTCTCATGGAGCACAGTTATCTTCAGCATTATATAATACACATTAATGTGCAGCTGTCTGTGCTCAAAAGAGTAATGGAAGAGTACAGGCCATTCTGAGCTGATCCCAGTTCATATCACAGCACAGTAAACTGCCTTAAAGACGATCAGTAATGTTGTCACCCTGACAGGCCTTCTTACGGAATTAAATCAGCCAATAGTACGCCTTAATTGGACAGCTCATATCATACACTGGCAACATGCTTGCGCTCACATTCAATTTTTATTAAAAATGAAGTTATCTTAAATATACAAACTGCTTCTATTATGTTGCACATTATGCTGCTCGTCTTTGGAATCTTAAACAGGAACACTTTGCCATGAATTTGCACATGCATTGATTGATATTTAATATTAGGCACTTAACAGTAAAGATGAAAACAGCATCATTAGTGAGTTTGATGCGCCTGAGACACAAGCTGTACCCTGAATGCTTCATACATTTAGCTCCAGACCTCAGTATTATTAATAACCTGTGGAATTACACAAAGAGAGCAGCACACAGGAGATTTCCCCACAGTCTGAAGGAACTTGAATTTGTTTTTTTTTTTTTTTTTAGCAATTTTTACCCTCTGCCAATTTTGACCTAAGTCCAAGGGTCCATCGGTATGTCTGTGAACACCTGGAAAAGGACTTTGCTGAAAGGGACCAAACTGTGCGTACAGCACCATAATACAGTGAACCATAAGCCGATGGAAAATGAACAGTGTCAAGACAATTTTTTACAGAGTTATGGCCCTTTTTTCTATATCAATGACCTCAAGAACTGGGAAATAGTTTTGCTTACTAGAACCAGAGTCCCCATATGGAAACCTATCATTTTGAAACTGAAACCTATCAGCACTGAGCTTTGTAGGAAATTTTTGCAGAGTTATGGCCCTTTGTCAGTGAAAGCAATAACACTCTATCACATCAAGCTGTTCTATGAAGGCTGATTGGCTGAGGGAGGCCTATCAGGGGACATCATTGTAGTTCCTCTTTATGGCACCTGGAAGTGCTGCGAATCATGATTGGCTCCTCAGAATAGCACTTTGTCTTTTCTGAGTTTATGTAAAAGCATCTGAGCTCTTTCTGCATGTAAGACATACTGTAGCTCCTGTTTTTTTGGACAGAATATTTTAACTCCTGAGTCAAAGTTGGAGGGAATTCTTTTGAGCCGTTATGAATGACTTAGTAAATACAGCCCATATTTACTCTGCTGGTCCCAGGACATCAGTGACAGAGCAGGGCTTCAACCAGACTTTATAACTAATGTACCTTCAGTTCAGCACATTTACTGAATGGGGTGTGCAGAGCAAATCCCTTATTGTGATGAAGTGCATAATTTATCATCAGCAGGATTGTTTGAGTGGACAGTATATGGTAATAGCTACTTTAGTCGAATGACACACTAAATCTGGGGGCTATTTCTTCGTCCTGTCTGAGACAGGCATATCTCTAGACTTACAGTATATGTTAATGTGCATTTATTGATTTTACACACTTTTTCATGTGTTTATTTCTATATTTTAGAGCACAACTTTTCATGTGTTTATTTCACACTGATGGAGCGCTCCTTTTTATTTGTTTATTTCAGTCTCTCCTGCGCGCTCTGATGAAGCTGAAGAAGGATGAAAAGTTGAAGCTGTTTCAGACCCATCTGAGGCAGGATTATGCAGAGTACTCTCAGAGTCTTTCAAGAGGCAAGAGTGATTATGATCACCCAGAATGCAGTGGGAGAGAGCAGGAGGATCCTGAGGTCCTGCACATAGCTGAGAAGATGCTGGGGGCCTGTGGCAGTGAGAGGTCTCTGAAGATCACTCTCCACATCCTGAGGAACATGGAGCAGGAGGATCTCGCCGACTCACTGGAGAGAGATGAGCAGCACAGTAAGAGAATTCAAATGATAAATTACTGTTTCTGAAACACAACAATTCACATCAAGCTCAGTTAAGACTGAACAGAACTAAAGCTACTGCCTGAATGTTCAGTCAGTCTTACTGAGGTGTGTCCTCATGCTTTGTTTCCAATGGCGACTGTGGATTGTCCTTGGAGAAGCAGTAATGAAGCTGTAGATGGGGGTTTTGTTGAAAGTATGAATGAGCTGGAGTTTCCTCCAGTGCAGTGCTGTGGAAAACTATTTTCCCCTCTCCTGATTTATTCTTTATTTACATATTCATCACACTGATGTGTCTCAGATTATCCAACTGTTTTTAATGTTAGACAAAGATAACCCATGTCAACCCAAAATGCAGCTTGTAAATGTTATTTACTGAAGGAAAAAATCTATCCAACCCAGGGGCATAGACACACTTTTTTTCCCATGGATTTTTTTCACCCCAAAGGGGCCCCTGATTAGCCTGTCTGTGTGTCAATCAAAATATATCTTTATATTAATGTATTCATTAAAATATTGAATTTTTACCAACTGAAACATATAGCTAGCAGCACAAATAAATGTAATCATTAGGCAAACGTTTTTGCCAAAGATAATAGGCCTATATAGAGTGCAGCTGCACGATGTTAAAATGTTGGAAATAAAGTTTCAGGAATCCGTTTCCAATTTACTGCCTTTTTTTTTTTTTTTTTTATTTTTCACTCAATTCGTTCAGAGGCAACGTGTCATGGTAAAGGCTTATAGGCCTAATAATCCAATCTCGGCTACTCAAAAAAGGTTTGAACAAATGAAAAACGCATTTAAAAAAATAAAAAGTAGGCCTATTGTTTGAATGTGTAGAGTGTATGAACTTATTTTCTTCATCCTCGCAAATTAAGGCAATCAATTACATTGCTGAAGTCCACCCTCTGTCATTTCTTTCTCGATAAAAAGCATTGCCAGATTTGAGAGACGATTCTCACCCATTGAAGACCGCAGATATGTTTTAATTAAGACGACTGAAAGTACGCTCTGCCTGTGCGCTGCTTATGAGAATAGTGAGATAGATCCGATATAAAGTTGAGAAGCTAGGAAAAGTTCGGTGCATGTCATTGGCGATGAGGAAATACAAAATTTGGCCTGTATAAAACTCTCCTCCTTCGGGAAATAGGTCTTTGTAATACTCACCAACAACACAATCTGCGTTCTGATCCGCCTTATAACAGAGCCAGATCATTGATCTTCTCGACTGAATTTGGATTTAAAATTTTTTTTTTTTTAAGTGCCGTTCGTTGAGGACTTGAAAATGACTTGCCATGTTGCGAAGGTCTGTGAAACGTGTCACAAACCGTTGGTCAAATACGTCCAGGATATAATAGAATGAGTCCACTTTAAAACGTGTTCTACTGTCGTATATAGGCTCTTCTGCAGTTTTTTCGTCGGGGAAACGCTTTCTCTTTCTCACTCTGCCCGCATGTCGCATTTTATTGATTAAGTTAAGGTGGATTTCGCCACTTGTAATATGGAAATCAAATATTATTTCGGGCTTCTCATGCTTTTCTTCACTCGGGGGTTGGAAGGAAAGGAATTACATAAAATTGTTTCAAATGGTCTTATTTCATTTAAACAATTTGAACGATCGTGAAACCCACGCATTGCATTGATTGAATAATTGCTGACTACAGCACGGGAACGTGAATGAAGCACTAAATCTCACGCAGAATGCGTGAGAGTTCCCAGCCCTGAATTTTGTTGTGCACCAGTCTCGATATTTGCAAAGCCCTCCTCTGGCCGTAAGCTTTTACAGATCACTTGCGCGGCGGTCAATAAGCTCATGCGCGGTGTTCAAATCGATGGGTTCTTTTTGAAGATAGTCTGATAGAACGAACGTTTCCCTAAAATTGCGTTCCAAAAATTGACTCAATGTTTTTTTTTTTCTCTCAATTAATAGCCCTGCTTTCATTTGCCTCAATCGCCGAACTCAACCGGCCTTTTTTTTTTTTTTTTTCTTTCCCTGGCCATCCTCCTGAGGGGGCCCATGTGTTCGCAGAACCCACGCACCCTATGCAAATTACGCTACTGATCCAACCCTATCTGGCACTATATGAAAGTAGCTGCCCCCATGGTTACTTAATTGACAAACAAATTTAATTAATATTTGGGTTCAATTTCACGAGACACACCTGGGAATGATAACTGCCAGCCATGTTAAGTGTAAACATCACTACAATCGAACATGTCTGGCAATGTGAATTTGGCAAAAAGCTGCGCGTGATTCCGTGATCTAAAGATATTCAAGAACAGGGGAAAATGAAGTTGTTCATAATTATCAGTCTGGAAAAAGTTATAAGTTCACTTGTAAGGCTCTAGAACTCCAGCAAACCACAGTGAGAGCCACTATCTACAAATGGAGAAACTTTGAACAGAGGTTACCCTGGTGACCCTTCCAAGGAGTGGGGTTTAACCACGATTCCTCTAAGGCCCAGTTTATATGACAACGCTCGCGGGTGAAACCGACAAAATATTTTGTCAGATGTGCCTTTTGTTTCGACAGCGACAGCGTTTTTGGGGGTTAGCCACCTCGTTAGCCATCTAATGATAACGTTTAAAGACTGACTCAGAGTGATTTTTCACTCGCCACATTTTGAAAGACCAGATTGTGTGAAGAGAACTTTTTAACATGTTAGACCCAAGACCCATGCCCTCAAGCACTAAAAATATGACATTGATCACTTGTGTCCCTTTTGAGATATATACCCACTATCATGACCCAAAATACACACTTTTCATTCTGAAGCCAACTCCCAAGGTTATTAAAACATTTAATACAACCATTGTGACTTTGATATTTTTTGTGGTCTTCAGAAAGTTGACCGACAGTTTGCATACCAAGTCTCAGGGCTCTATCTTAATTATTTACAGAATAATAAATACATTAAATTTTGAAAAGATTTGTATGATTGGTGTTTTTTGCTTTTTCCAGGCCACAGTACAGATAAACTAAACACACTGAGTAAAGAAGAGTAGCTAAAGCCAAGAGATCAGCAACTTTTCTGATGATAAAATGAAACTTATGGGACTGCTTGCTCTGCAAATGCATATCTCAGGCCATCAAACTTACTCCAAAATTATAGCGATTTTCTTAAAACTGACCCCCCCTCCCTAAAGGAAGCCAAATCTCTGGAACTGGCAATAATTGAGCTTTATTATTTCACCACTTCTCACCAGATATATAAATCTTCCACTGTGGAGAATGTAATAAAAATTATTTTTTTTTGGTGGGGAGGTTCCTAAAATTTGGTTGATTTGACATGGAATGACCCTTTTGGAACACTTACACCCCAGACACATACATAATTTGTATGTTGGCCATGAAATTATGGTGGTGCATTTTTAATGCTGGTCAGTATATATACAGTATACGTAACTGGAACAGGATTAAATTTTTTTGCTGATTTTTTTTTTTTTTTTTTGTATTTATGATGATTTTTAATTGAAAGGTCTGTTACACTTTGTAAATATGGACATTGCTCTCATTAATGTCAAGTACTGTGACATAATATTTTACATTTATTATTCTTCTTTAAAATCTGTTATTCAGTAGGAATTTTTATTTCTCATATTTCCTCTCTTCAGATAAATCCCTTAGAAGAGCCCAGCAGGCACTGAAATCCCATCTGAAGCAGAGGTTCGAATGCATATTTGAAGGTTCAGCACAGCAGGGCCACCCAACCCTCCTGAATGAGATCTATACAGAGCTCTACATCACAGAGGGGGGGAGTGGGGGGGTCAGTAATGAACACGAGGTCAGACTGATTGAGACGGCATCCAGGAGACAAACCACACAGGAGACTGCAATTCTCTGCAATGACATCTTTAAGCCTTTTGCTGGACAAGAGAAACACATCAGAACTGTGCTCACAAAGGGCATCGCTGGCATCGGGAAAACCGTCTCTGTGCAGAAGTTCATCCTGGACTGGGCAGAAGGAAGAGCCAATCAGGACATTGATTTCATCTTCAGTCTTCCTTTCAGAGACCTGAATCTGAAGGTGGACAAAGAATTCAGTCTAATGCAGCTTCTGCAGCACTACTGTCCTCATCTGAAAGAGATTAAAAGCATTAACAGCGATGAAGTCAAAGTTGTGTTTATCTTTGATGGTCTGGACGCAGTGTCGACTTCCTCTAGATTTCCAGAGCAATGAGATCTGCTGTGATGTAACAGAGTCATCATCAGTGGATGTGCTGCTGACCAATCTGATTCAGGGAATCTGCTTCCTCTGCTCTCCTCTGGATCACCTCCGCCCTGCAGCAGCCAATCAGATCCCTCCTGAGTGTGTCCACCAGGTGACAGAGGTACGAGGGTTCAGTGACCCACAGAAGGAGGAGTACTTCAGGAAGAGGATCAGAGATCAGGAAAAGGCCAGCAGGATCATCTCACACATAAAGTCATCCAGGAGTCTCTACATCATGTGTCACATTCCAGTCTTCTGCTGGATTTCTGCTGCTGTTCTGGAGACAATGTTGGGTGGAGCAGAGAGCGGAGATCTGCCCAAAACTCTGACTGAAATGTACACTCACTTCCTGCTCATTCAGACTCATATGAAGAGTGATAAGTATCATGGCACCAGTGAGACAAACCCAAAGGAGACATCAGCATCAGATACAGAAATCATCCTGAAACTGGGGAGGCTGGCTTTTGCACAGCTGAAGAAGGGTAATCTGATATTCTATGAAGAGGACCTGAGAGAGAGCAGCATTGAGGTCAGGGCAGCTTCCGTGTACTCTGGGGTGTGTACAGAGATCTTTAAAGAGCAGTGTGGGCTGCATCAGGAGAAGGTCTACTGCTTTGTGCATCTGAGCATTCAGGAGTATCTGGCTGCCTTGTTTGTGTTTCACTCGTGTGTAAATGAGAACAGAAATGTGCTCAGAGCAGGAGGATCAGAACGTCACAGTGACAGAGAGCAGCTGTCTGAGTTACACAGAACTGCAGTGCATCAGGCCTTAGAGAGTAAGAATGGACACCTGGACCTTTTCCTCCGATTCCTTCTGGGACTCTCGCTGGACTCCATTCAGCCTCTCTTAGGAGGAATACTGACACAGACAGGAAGCAGATCAGAGAGCATTAAGGAAACAGTCCGGTACATTAAGGAGAGGATCAGAGAGGAATCTTCAGCAGAGAGAACCATCAACCTGTTCCACTGTCTGAATGAGCTGAATGACGCCTCTCTAGTGCAGGAGATCCAGGGATTCCAGAGATCAGGGAAACTTTCTGATAAAGAGCTGGAGCCGCACCAGTGTTCAGCTCTGGCCTTTGTGTTACTGATGTCAGAGGAGGTCCTGGATGAGTTTGACCTGAAGACCTACAGCACATCAGCAGCAGGTTATCAGAGACTGGTACCAGTAATCAGGAACTGCAGGAAGGCCATGTGAGTATGGTGTCATCAATAATGCTGATGATTGATTGCATGTTTTATTTTCATTTTCAGTGGTTGTTCAGAATAAAATTCAGTTAAATTGTTGGGATGAAACTAATTTGGTAAAATAAAAATGTGTGAGTGCAGGTGGAATCTAGTGCCTTTAATTCATGATCTGAATCCTGAACATCAGCAGGATCAAAAGCTAAACTCGCTTTAGACCTCCTTACTTCATGTTTTATTTGTGACTTACTTCCTCAGGTACCAAATTTCAGGATATAATGTATTTACTAATTAGCAGATTAATGTAATGGATCAATGTTTGTCAGTGAATACAATGCATGACAAAATTAAAGGAATAGTTCACCCAAAAATGAAATTCGGTCATTATCGACTTACCCTCATGCTGATGAGAAGTCCGGTGTAGTTTTTTATTCCTCAAAGTGCAGCCGGAGACTCGGGGGGTTTTCCTCCTGCACCGCAAATCCATATAACGAGCGTCTATGGTTACCGAAAAGAAAAGGTCCGCGTGAACGCGCGAGCGCGCCTCCAGGCAAACATACTAGAGTGAATAATAGGCTATAAAACTGTACAAAATGATGTCGTTTCGGGTAAACTCTGGATGTTACCCCTTCAGGACACTTGGATTGCAGTGGACGAGCAGTATGGAGGAATATTACAAAGTTATTGTGTAGTTTTATGGACCTTTTCCTTTCGGTAACCATAGACGCTCGTTATATGGATTTGCGGTGCAGGAGGAAAACCCCCCCCGAGTCTCCGGCTGCACTTTGACGAATAAAAAACTACACCGGACTTCTCATCAGCATGAGGGTAAGTCGATAATGACTGAATTTCATTTTTAGGTGAACTATTCCTTTAAGCGAGGCTGTATTTATTTACAATAGGACTCTATTTTGACTTGGACTCTATTTTGATGTTTTTTTCAAATTCTGACATTTGTAGGTGAAATTACTCATTTAAAGTGCAGAGAATTTTGTAGTTTTGTGATCTGCTGTCAAATATATGGGTCAAACTGTGTGTCATTATAAACATTTATCACTGTGCAGCTCTGGAAGTGAATAATGTGATTCTCTGTAGATGGTGCCACTGCTGGTGCCCGTTACACCAGCTAACACTAAACTGTAATATGAATGGGGAGATGCACACGGCTCCACTCTTGTTGCAGAATTAGGGTATGTACGGTGGCCCTGAAGGCCAATAGTAATAAATATTTCAAAGGCGCAAAATATGTTTCTCAAAACACAAATACATTTCACAAAACACGAAAACATTTCACAAAACACAAATACATTTCACAGAACAAAAATAAATTTCACAAAAAACAAATAAATTTCACAGAACACAAATATATTTTACAAAACACAAATACATTTCACAGAAAAAAAATAAATTTCACAGAACAAAAGTAAATTTCACAGAACACATACATTTCACAGAGCAAAAATAAATTTCAGAGAACACAAATACATTTTCACAAAACAAAAACATTTCACAGATTACAAAATACATTTCACAAAACGGGAAAGGGTAGGACCATGGTACTTGTTTGTGATTGGCAAAACCCAAGTCTGTCGGGCATCAGTCATTTATAATTTTCCTATTTACACTGGATACCGCAATAGCAGAGCCAGCGCGAAATTTCAAGTGTTTTCAAGTGAAGAGGAGCTCGAGTTGATAGCGCAATACTTCAACAAGGGATATTTCGTCGGCCTGCTGATGAAACCTTGTATCTCCAAATTTGATAAGAAACAAAAATTCGTATGTCCACGATAATAATATCTGAATGGGGTCAGATATTGTAAATTATTTAAGGAACTATGTAATAGACAGATATCTCCACTTGTTGTTCGCCTATTAATCTATATGTATACTAATCAGAGATTACAGGTTAAATGGAGCAATGAATTATCTAGTCAGTTTAATGAAGTAAATGGGGTTAAACAAGGGGGAGTCCTCTCTCCTTTGTTATTTGCTGTTTACATGGATGGGCTGCTTCACAGGCTTGAAGAGACTGGAGTCGGGTGTCAAATAGGCATTCACTTTATTGGAGCGCATGTATTTGCTGACGATCTGAATCTACTCTCTCCAACCCTGTCAGGCTTAAAGGTGCTTATTGGCGTATGTGAACAATATGCCAAGGAGTACAATGTCTTGTTTAATGGGAGCAAGTGTAAGTTATTGTTATTTAAGGGTAGGCATTGTAAAACATCTGATAAAGGTGTTACTGTAAATGGTGATTATATTCGATTGTCTGAAAAGGCTGTCCATCTTGGCCATCATATCTATACCCGGGACAATGATTGTATGGTAAATGCTGCTAAATCTAGTTTTTGGAGGTCATTTAACTTGTTTATGGCTGATTATGGGCACATTTATTCATTTCTGAAAAATCAGTTGTTTAATCAGTACTGTTGCAGTTACTATGGGGCTCCATTATGGTCACTGCAAAGTAATGGTACTAATGATATCTGTGTTGCATGGAGGAAAGCCCTTAGAATTATTTGGAGCTTCATCCTATGACACATTGCAAAGTAATTTCTGGTCTTGCTGGCAAACCACTAGATCTGAGTTTAAAACTGAGATTTGTAAAATTTTCCAATGTGTGTTTAAATAGTGATAATGCTGTTGTCAAGACCATGGCTTATCAGTGTCAAATTAACCCAATGTCATGTGCAGGTAAAAATTACAGATATCTGTTAAATGAAAGGTGTGTTTTTGGTGTACATGATTTGAATCAATGGTACGATAATGACACCCATTTCAATGAGAAGATTAAAGTTTTAAAAGAAACGGTCGATGTTCGTGACAATTTAAAAAGTTGTGATATTCTCACCATGGAGGAGATTGATTTTCTAATTGAGGATATCTGTATTAACTAAACCATGTATGTTTTTTTTTTTTTTTTTTACCATCAATGATACTGTGTACTTTAATGTGTGAATAAAGATATTGTTAAATAACATAAACATTGCAAAATACAAAATACATTCTTGGAAGAAAAATAGCCATCCTACCCGAACACAGCTCAACTGCATTCTTACATGCAAAATTAAACATTTTTTATGCTTTCCTGTTAAGTTTATCATTCTGAAGATACGAGGTTTTATCAGCAGGCCAACGGTATAGTGATTCTTGAAATGCACTCCTTGTATCATGAAATATGCATTTCAATTGGAACCCTTAATTCACACTTAAAAGACCTCGCACTACAGAGAAGGGGCGGATATTCTTCATTGAATGTCGTTAGGAGGGCAATATCATCAGAGCTGCTGGGATCTGGGGGGTATACTACAAAGCTGGCTTTGTGACTAAGCCTAACTTAAAGCTGAAGTAAAACCAGCAGCTCCTTTTACTTCAGTCCATGTTCCAGATTCGAAGAGGTTCCTAATTTTAATAAGTGCTGAAGTCAGGCTTAACCACAAAGCCAGCTTTTTAGTATACCACCCTGGACAACTGTTTGGATATCGAACAATGTGGATAACTCTAAAGCAGAAACATGGTCTGCGTGTCAAAAGGGAGAATGTGTTGAGAGTCTTGGTGGTCACTATTCAGAAAACAGAGGTTTGCTTATTCCCAAATGTTTTCCATAAAATATTAGTCAGCTATTCCTTATTATAATGACATCAATTTTGTGCATAACCAATGAGCTGCTGTCTGAAGTTTACTGTATGCACATTTCACTAATTAAGTTTTACTTTAACAATGCACCAAAAATGCCTATTTTGAAGAGAGATAAACAAGAAACCTGAGGGTCTAAACAATGTTGTACTTTATAATTGGCACATCAAATGTTTTAAATATTTTGTGTTGAAGCCACAAACACCAATATTTTTATTCACGATACTTTATCCTCGATACTCTGATTACTCGTGGAGGACCCAAACAAATGGCTTCTGGCACCGGCATGATAATCGCTATGATGATGGTGAAGAGTGCACTGTACAGCTGCCTTAGCCCCGTTCTCGGTCCCACAGTCTGTGCAGAGTCTCATGGGAACCACACCAACACTTCTGATGCAGTCAATAAAGTTGCTTTTTATCACTTCGGGGTTGTTGTTGGTTGGTCCACATTTGAACCAGATTATTCTGCAGGGGAACCCGTCTGTACAACCAGATACGCCAAATCCAAAATATTTTAATTTGTCATACCCGTCTACATGCCACAGGTAGTTCTGACACTTTAAACAGTAAGTGCGACGGATGAACCTGCGACGTGCCCGCAACAGGGTCCCGCGTGGATTCAGCTACCGGAGCATTCTCATGACGGTCTCCCTTTTGACACACAGAGCATGTTTCTGCTTTAAGGAGGCCCATTATGCTGATCCTTCTTTTAATACATATAAGTAATGTTATAATGTTGGATGTCCATACTCAACCTCTGAAAAGTTTCTAAACATAAGATACAGGGGTTTTGCCTTAATCCAAGAACGTGATTCTTCAAGAAATCTTCACGAGATCTGGGCAAAACCTGACGTCAGGTTGTGCCGTCCAATTAATACAGACCTAGCCAGAGCCAATCACGGCGCTGGACCTGCCCACACTGGAACCTATTCTAGCAGGCACAAACAACCGCAGATCATACTATGCCTTAGTAGCGTCTACACTTCTGGAAATACAAAAGAAGAACATAGATCATTTGAGGTGCAGTTTTGTCAGTATCTCTCAAAAAGCTGCTTGTCCGTTTACTTTTGGACGAAGAAAAACAACGATTTTTCTTCCAAAAGACGATGCCACCAGAAATCAATGGGTAGCTTTTTTGTTTGCTGGCGGCAAACAGCCCGCGACCAAAGGGAACCTTAGCTGCTGGTGCTCAGCATTTCACCAAAGACAGCTTTATCAATAAAGGATAATTTGACGCTGGATAAGCGTTTCAGCTGCTTCTCAAACCTGAAGCAGTTGCATTGATCAAGCGCTCGGAGCCACAAGCTGTAAGTAACGATATAACAGTAAATAATGTAAGTGAAGCTAATGTGTTACGGGTGGCTAGCAGGACTGCTAGCGATAGTTAGCACTAACAACTGGCCTCAAAAGCAGGCTTTGCAAAATATCTGAAGATAAAGCCTGTATTGGTCGCGACTGTCCGTGACTCACAGACGCGGAAGCTGTAAGTTGCTTTTGCTCATAAGCCTACCTAATGCGATGGCCTGTTGATTGTGGTTGTAGCATTGCGGCTAACGTAGCCAAGTTACTGTTGCTAATGCTTGTGTCCTAAATATGCAAGAGTAATATCAGGGGAAATTCAACAGAAGGTGTGTGAACATAAACCTCATTTGAAGCTAACTTTTTATACTTGTTTGTAATTTGGATGCTTGGTAAAACTGTCCACGGTAACGGAACTTGCTGCCTGTAAAACCTGTATTGCAGGGTAACGTTTGTGTCTGTTGTTGTCATGACCGCTCGGTTTCCAGCTACTGCATGTTAGTTCGCATGCTGTGCTACTTAAAAATGCTCCTGGTTGACTTATATGCAGTAATTCTGATTGGTATGCTTGTATTACTTCGATGAGCATCAATGGGGCAGTTTCGTCATAACGTTGCCTGATTGTAGCCACTACAGTTGAAGCTAACCGGAGAGATGTTGTATGTGTCTGCAATGTTGGGCTGAAAAGGCTGCAGTTAGACCAGACGTAGGTTTTGCAGAGCTTGGGATTCGTGTTTGGGTTTGTTTACGGCTGCTTGTGATCGCTTCACTTATCCATGACTGGGATCAGCCGGGTACTTCACCAGTATCTGGGCTAGCTCTCTGATGCGACAGATTACATTCAAAGTCAATGCAAAGACGCGAATACATGCCTTATGGGCGCGTTAAGCCGCTTTCACACCGGACGCGAAACTAATTTTTTGCGCGATAGATTACATTCAAAATCAATGCAAAGACGTGAATACACGCGTTATGGACACTTGGGTATGTCGACCCATTCTACAAATGTGTCTGTATGGGGTGGATTCTAGCTTTTCCTCAATCCTAGCTATAGAGTGGAAACACCGGTGTACTCACCATGCCGTAGTTAGATAGCAAATTCGAGCTTGAGCTGCCAGACTTTCGCACTGCATCCTCCACTTTCGCCGCTGTGTTTATTAGAACAAGTTAATTTAGTTAGATCTATACACATGTACAGCATTTGATTGCAAAATTCCTTAGCTCACATGGCAGACGGGCTCAAATGGCAGACGCGTCTCACGTTTCACACTTGGGAGGCTGACTCGGAAAACTGCATTCTGCCGAGTCCCGCCCACCTCTGCCCTCCACAGAGCTGGCCAATCAGAAGAAAGTGGGCACACGGGAAGGAGGGGCCATAGCGGAAGAGCAGCCCAAACGAGGCGTTTCAGGCAGAGACTGCAATGGCCTACAAATGGGGTTTTTTGAGGATGGCAGTATGAGCTAAATAAGGACCCTTTTTTGGACTTTGAACGATCAGGAGTACTTTAGGGGAGTCAAAGAGCAAAATGTACACTTGGAAATGTAGCATAATAGGTCCCCTTTAAGAGTTATCCATATTGTTCGGTATCCAAACAGTTGTCCAGGGGGGTATACTACGAAGCTGGCTTTGTGATTAAGCCTGACTTTAAGCTTAAGTAAAACCTGGAAAAGCCCTTTTTACATTGGTCCATGTTCCAGATTTGTAGACTTTCCTGGTTTTACTGAGTGCTGAAGTCAGGCTTAATCACAAAGCCAGCTTTGCAGTATACACCCCTGGTCCCAGCAGCTCTGATAATGCCCTCCTAAGGACATTCAGTGAAGAATATCCGCCCCTTCTCTGTAGTCCGAGGTCTTTTAAGCATGATTCAAGGGTTCCAATTGATATGCGTATTTCGTGATAGGAGGAGAGCATTTCAAGAATGACTCTATATGTATGTCCCTTGTTGAAGTATTGCGCTATCAACTCGAGCTCCTCCTCCATCCTGGTAAACACTTGAAATTTCGCACTGGCTCTGCTATTGCGGTACCCAGTGTAAACAGGAAATGATAAATGACTGATGTCGGACAGACTTGGGTTTAGCCAATCACAAACAATTACCATCGTTCAACCCTTTCCGGTTTCGTGAAATGTTTTTGTGTTTTGTGAAACGTCTTTGCTGGGTTCTGCCCAGGACGCGCGGAGTGCTGGTCGGAGAATTGTTCGTATGCGAGCTGGAAAATTTTTTGCGTCAATTCGGAAGCAGATATTGCCTCTCCGTCACCAGAGATCACTGTTTCTTTAATGTGCTCCTCGGTGCGTAGCGAGAGGCCTCTAATTTTCGCAGATATATGCCATATTCATAAACTTGTTTTTCTATTTTGTATCCGTATACTTTTGATTAAAATTTCTGATTACGATTTAACAGCTGTCATTTACGTTTCAAGCATTTCTTCAGTGGCGCCCGTTGGACAGAGAACAAGGAGGGCGAGAAACGTCTTTAAACTGCTTACACTGGTCTTGTTCTGTTTCAGTCATTTTCCTTGATAAAAGATACTTAAACTCTTCCTTCTCAGGTGTAGCTAATTATCTTCGTTAAGACGAGAGATAAAACGCGTCAACTGAAGGCAAAAAAGTGCGCATTTCAATCTTTGTTTTTAATTAAACAATCAGGAAGCGAGGGTTTGATGGCTTGCAAGATGTGGCAAAAGTTAGCGCGGAAAATCCAGTTTTTACGTGAAGGGTCACCTATTAAGGCACGTGAATTAAACATTTTTATTGAATTCATTATCCACTCGCTTTGCCATTTCACTAAAAGGGAAACTGTGTACTTAACTGCAAATGGATTATTCATATTGTTGGAAAACGTGTTAACCAAGAACAATCATTTAAATCGGGACAATAATCTCATCTGTTTCAAGGTGTTTTCCGCCCCCTCGGTTTTCGTCCACCAGTCGCCACTGTTATTAAACACTGATAGATTAACATGTGAAGGATTGTTACTGTCCTCCACAGATATTTATTTAGTTTTGCTGTCGTTTATATACTATTCAAAAAAAGTAGGGGATATTTTATTTTGAGATCAAAATTTTCACATATACAAAGGGATCTGAAACCATGTTGTATAGTTCCTTACTGAGGAAGCATTTCCAAAGAAATTCATCACCCAAACACATCAATGACACTCTCACGATCTGCACGGGATGCTATTGATGATCAAGGGGTTGTGCCACAAATTTGCATGACTCTGAATTGGAAGGTTAGAGCCACTGTAAAGGAAGATTTTGAAGAAAAGCATCAGATTATCAGTGGTTGAAGTCGTTAATTAAACAGAGACCATGCGCCGTCTAACACAGGAGGAGAGGTTACGTGCCCTTGGCATGCTACAGGTTGGCACAAGACAGGTCGTTGTGGCAAGGGCAATGAATGTTTCCCAGTCTGTCATCAGCAGATTATGGTCCAGACATCGTGCTACAGGGTCTGTTCAGGATAGACCACGATCCGGTCGACCAAGGGCAACAACTCAGGCTCAGGACAGATTCATCCGCACTATTGTCTTGAGAAATCGTATGGTAACAGCAAATCAGATAAGGTCTCAACTTCAAAGGGATACTGGCTTGGTAGTGAGTGGCCAGACCATCAGGAATCGTCTGCACAGATTTCACTTACACGCCCGGCGTCCTCGTGTCATTCCCTGTTTGAGGGATCGTCACATTAGGCCAGACTCCAATGGTGTCGTCATCATCAACGCTGGGATAATCGCCGATGGAACAACGTAATGTTCTCAGATGAGTCGAGGTTCACTGTGGACTTCCTTGACAGACGCAGGAGGGTTTGGCGCCCGGCGTAGCGAACGTTTCCATGACGTTAACGTCATTAGACATGATCCGTATGGGGGTGGATCTGTAATGGTGTGGGGAGGCATCACTGCTGCCGGCAAAACAGACTTGCATGTTGTTGCTGGGCGTGTCACAGGGCAGTACTACCGGGACAACGTCTTGGCACCCCATGTTGTGCCATTTGCACGCGTCGTTATGGCCGCCGTTTCATTTTCCAAGATGACAATGCCAGATGTCATAGGGCCAGGATCGTTACAGATTACCTCCAGCAGCAGAATATCACCACATTACCATGGCCAGCACTCAGTCCGGACCTTTCCCCCATCGAGCATGTCTGGGACATGCTTGGACAGCGGCTACGCCAACGTCAACAACCTCCTGCCAATGTCCAAGAACTTGCTGCAGCATTGCAACAGGAATGGAATAACGTTCCCCAAAATGACCTGGGGCGTCTCGTTAGGAGTATGCCACGCCCGGTCGAGCTTTTCTAGCCAACCGAGGGGGTTTACCGCTACTGACTCTGTTTCACAATGGTGGTAAATTTGCTGTGTGACCCTGTGTTTGTGTAGACCCTTATTCTGGAGAATCTGTCCTTTACTGACTGTACACAGGGTTTCAAATAAATTGACAAATGTTTCCTTAATGTTTTTATGTCATTTGTTTCCTTCCTGACCTCATGATCTGCATTTCATGGTACTTGTAAATCCAATATCCCCTACTTTTTTTGAATAGTATATAACAAGAAAACTTCTTTCTCGACATGCGAAGTACAGCGCTACAGAAATCAATTGCCTGTTTTTCATTAGATTGAGAGAACCATACCGATCATTTCCCCACAGCCTCAAATTCAATTCGCCCAAGAATACCCATCACACGCGGGGGGGGCGTAGGGAGCATACTTAGGGTCATTTATGTTTTGTTTCTAGCGATTTTATTGAAGAGTGAAAGCATTCATTTTAACTGATCTTTGAAAAAATAGTGCCCGTCGGGAAAAGCACTATCTGAACTGAGTGGTGGTCGGTGCATTCCATCAGCAGAACCCTGTATTTGTGTTCTCTGAAATTTATTTTTGTTCTGTGAAATTTATTTGTGTTCTGTGAAATTTACTTTTGTTCTTTGAAATGTATTTGTGTTTTGTGAAATTTTTGTTCTGTGATATGTATTTGTGTTTTGTGAAACATATTTGTGTTCTGTGAAGTGTATCTTTGTTTTGTGAAATATATTTAGCGCTTTTGAAGTATTTATTACTTTTGGCTAAAGAAACAGAAGCAAAGCAGGAATGGTGAACTTTAAAGCTGTGTGGACTAGGGCTGTGACAACGAACTTCGAAATTCGATACTAATTTGAACTGTAGGGAGGGATAGAGCGTTCGAATGCTGAAATTCATGTTGAAATGTCGTTTTTTTTTTTTTGCATATTTATGTATATATAGCCTATCTTGTTTTATGTTGCGTAACGACGCAAATCTACGTCTGGCGTGATGGTGGGCATGCCGCAATGCAGCGCGCAACTGAAGGAAGTTTACAGCATGGCTGAAATCAACGCAGCACCTGTTGCAATGGATACGTATGGCTGCTTTATTAAACGTCATTGCTGTACTTTTGTGGTCTGTTTTATATATTCTAGACACGCCTAAGAAGTTTCATATTGAGCAAAAGCTGAAGTGCATTAGATATCTTGCGTGCTTATTAAAATGCGATCGTAAATCCTTCCAGATCATTATGAATGTGCCTTTCAAAAGGAAAGTGCGTGTCAATGGGATTGAAATCCGTAAATGACACCCCTATTATACGTATTAATAGGCTAAACAATAAACTAAAATTGACCTATAAACTTCAAACATAATTCAATATTTGACAATATAAGGCAATCGAACTTCGAATTTTATTTCGGAGAAAAGTCACAGCCCTAGTGTGGACAGGAGTTCATGAAGACTCGCACACCTAAAGCACAATGTGTTTCCTCCTGTGAGTCTCATGGCTGTATGTGTGCCCATAGGAGTGGGCCAACGTTCCTTAGACAGCACAGGTAGGCCCATATCTGTTGTGTCTCACCTGTAACTAGAAAAGTGCAGTTCCGGGGGAAACTGCGTGGGCGAACTGGAAGCTGGCGATAACGAGAAGTTCGGATTGCCTACAATGTGAGGTTAAAGCTGCTGGAAATGAGTTTAAAGTCTTATGAAATTCAAAAAATTGACCACCAAGATTCTAACGGCACCTTATGCTAATAGTATAACTTACTCACAATCATCCGCCATTCATCTAATTAGATCGCATATTACAATAAAAAACAGCACTTTAATCTGGCTAACTCGCTAGCCGATCCGAAAACTCACGACAAAAACAATTCATATGCAAATTAACTAAGTGACGTATGCGAAGGAAGGACTGTAGGCTATACGGGTGGACTGACAGCATGTACTGCTCTGTACAGGGCCGGTGTTCTGACAATGAGGTCGTTGCAAGTTACGTACGAGGTCACGTGATCCCCGAAGCAAAATAAACACAAAGGTTGCTTTCAGCATGGTGAAAATGGGGAAATCTTGTGCTGCTGTTGCTTGCACCAATAATAATGCCATTCAGTCGTCTGGAAAATACGGCAAAATAAGTTTCCATCAATCTCCACGAAATAGTGAAGCCCTTTTGAAAGAGTGGCTTGTTAAATTAAGAAGAATTGACCGTGGACAGCCTTACAAATCAACAAAACATTCAGTTCTTTGCTCAGAGCACTTCGAGAAAAGCTGCTTCAAGTACCAGAAGTTCACAAGTAAGTCAACGGTTTTGTTGCAATAAAAACTGGTTTTAAGGTGAAGATTATAAGAAATTAGTGTTAAATATATATTCTATACAAATATTAACCTTAAGTCTGAATGCCCCCGGAACGGGGGCAATGAATTTGCATAATAAATACAGCTTGCTTCCTAATAGCAACCTCCTCATGCGGCATATCCTCTTAAAGCGAAGAAACTCGGCGAAAAGATAGTGATGACCGTTTTTACCTAAACCGAGCACAATTCAAGTACCAAGCAAATAAATAAGCATCTAGCAAAACATTAAATAAAATAAGTGCTCTATCGCAAGCATTTCTGCTGAATTTATGCTATGCATACAAACCATACCTCAAATGAAAAAGGACAGTCCACAAATTCCAACGATATAAGCCTTGTCATTTTAAATTGTCACCATACTCAAAGAACAGCAGGCATACACTTTAAATGCTACAGAGATGAGTAAAAAAAATCTCACCCTTGATATTTTGTCATAAAAGCTGTTTGTGGGTAAATCTGCGCTTACTATTGTTTTAGCCTGTCTATCTGAGAGTGCTCTCGCCATTATGCTGTGCACTGGAAGACCTCAGCAGTATAATCGCATAAAATGGTTTGTTTTCTGTATTTTCGCGATAATTAACCGCTAAATATTCAACTGTTGTTTTCGAAGCCGGTTTATGACTGAGAATCCATGCATCAATATGCTCAAGTTCAAACACAGCAGAGCTATACAAGTGCTACATCGACCAGTGAATATATAGTCTGTTGAGCTAGTGTCGTGGATAAGGCAGAGCACTTGGACTTGAGGTTCAATATCCGGCTATACATGCGACTTTTCAGAGCAAGGAAATATATATATATTTTTTGTATAAATAAATAATAATTAATCGATACTTCCCCATTCAATCAAAGCTATCTTCCTGGGTTACTTCGGGGATCACGTGACTTACGCTACGGTTTCTGCACCCAGTGCAACGCCTCTATTTGTGCTGCCTTGTCAAAAACTGCTACTGTAATGCAAAGCGATCGTAAAGTCTTTGTTTTCCGCGTAATAATGCAATATGAATTACTGTACAGTAGTAACTGTCATTTCTTATCTTACCATAACATAAGCTGATGTTATGATGAGTTGGATAAGTTTGTTTAAAGATAGGCTATGCCGCATGCTATTAACATCCACTCTGCGTTTTAAGGAAGATCCAGCGTGTACATGCAAATATACGCTACAAGGTCGAAAGGCGCACCGAAAAAATATTTTGATAGGAAGCAAAAATTAGACACTAGACCTGAAAATTCGGGGGAAAATATCCATCCCTTTATTGACAACAATGACTGCGTTTACATGCACACCATATTCCGATTAAGGTCCATATTCGGGTTAAGGTAATACTCCGAATAAGATGTTTATGTGCGCTGAGCGATGGGAATATTCCGTTTACATAGCACCACTTGGACGTCGTCTCCACTCTCTTGGCCATTGCCATCGCCAGCGGTCTCTGTCCCAGAATTTCATCCATGACCGCGAAATAAATGAATCTGGACGGATTTTGGCCGCTGGTCTTGTTTTGTTTTTGGCAGTGGCTATTTTTTTCGCCAGTCGTGAGCTTACTGTAATTTGCTATTCGTACGAACTTCCACATCCGCATGCACATTAGGAAATTCATCCTCGGAAAAAAATTGCCATTCAACTGGGTTGACAACATCCCGCTTTCGCTGCGTGCCTTGTGGTTAACATCATTAGACCAGCTAGCCGGCTTACTTTAAATTACAGTCAGGATGTCCTTTACTCAAGTTTGGTACGGTTAGTTATTAGCCAGCTAGCCATCTAACTCATTTGCCAGCTTGTGCTGTAAAATTTCTTGCAAGGACAAACTTAGTGCAGCCATCAGCTCTTCTACGCGACACAAATCACTAGTGACTATTGATTGTGGAGAGTGACGACCTGACAGTTCCCTCAATATTTGCGAGCAAACGTTGAACCTAAAAAGTACCTAACCCGTTAGCGAAGTTCAGCAACTAGCTGGAAAACATATGTACGTCCCGCTAGCCAACGTCAGCTGATACATTGTAGTTAAAGCCGTGGTATAAGCATAGACTGTATAAAACAGTCTATGGGTCCAAGTCCAGATTTCCTACTTTGTGCATGAACATACGGAAGCTCGTAAGAATAGAAAATTGGAATAAGATTATGACTGGTGTAAAAATTGCCACTACCTTAATTTTTTTTCGCTTGGGAATATGCCGCCTTCAGAGTTTTCCAGCGACGCTTAACTTGGTTGGCAGTTCACACAAAACCAGCCTCTCTCCACTTCTCGCACGCCTTAAAGTTATCGTTGTTACGGTGCTTTCGCCCATCGATAGGCTATATTCCATAATATTAATGTCTTTCATTATCTGAGGGCACACAGTCGTCTCCTCTTCGCTCTCAAAATGCTAATTCCTTGCGAATTGAACAGGCGCAGACGTTAATTGAATATTCTGTTCGGGGGCATTTTCCGATTAAGGTGTATTCATGACCCAATATTCCGATTAAAACAGGCATATGCCAGGGGTCTTATTCGGAATATTTGGAATCGGAAAATGATCGGGTTATTGCACGCGTTTACATGACGGGCACGCAATTGGAATATTCTCATATTCCGATTGATGGTGTGCATGTAAACGCAGTCAATTAGTCCTGGCTAATTCTAAATGGTTTTCCTTTGTTAAGAGGTTTTCCAATTCAAGAATAATCAAGTGGTAATTGAACACACGGCTTCTCTCCCCCATTCGATTTAACAGCGACAGAATAATGGGCTATATTCAGTACTGAAAAATAATTTAATTATAATTAGGTCTATGCACTAGGATTCAGCATCGGTAATTGTTTTTCCAGCGAGACCGGCATTTCAGAACTCTTTTGCGAATGAAGGTAATTTCGGCGACACATACGTACACCTGTTTTAAATAATTTAATTATAATTCGGTCAATGCACTGGCACTCGGCGACGGCATTTCAGCACTCTTCAGCGATTGAAGGTAATTTTGGTGAATAGTACGTGGTTTCGTCCGTTTACGTTTTCCAATCGGACAGCTGTCTATTTTTTATAGCAAGTTGAGTGACCGTGCTGCAAAAACAGGTGTGCATACTTGTCGCCGAAATTACCTTCATTCGCAAAAGAGTTCCGAAATACCACTCTCGCTGGAAAAAAAAAAAATTCCGTTGCTGAGTGCCAGTGCAAAGACCATCTAGAATTAGCCAGGAATAATTGTTGTCAATAAAGGGATGGATATTTGCCACCGAATTTTCAGAATTTTCTAGCGCCGGTGTTGTGCCATTTTTCGACTCCCTGCCAAAATTCTACCCCCCGTCTCGTGAACGCGCTTTCGCTCTACGGTACAGTGCGCAGCTCCACGCCAGGAACGCTGTTTCGCTGTCGCTGCCATCCGACCTCATTGACATAAACGGCGCCAAAGACTAATTATTGTGGGCTTCAAAACATGATAATCCGGATGAATGCATGAAGAAAAAAAAAAGCAAATAATTAAATCTTGATCTTCCGTAAAACTAATTAGTAAGCTGTTTCTATCGTTTTAATGCATGCTTTTTTGATGACAGTTCTATAGCTTAACGTTGTAAGTTTTGAGATAGAATTTACGCATGAAAGAAGGACGGCTAATTTCACTAAAAGTATCGCTTTTTGATATTTAACCGAATAAACTGAATAGATTGGCAAACTCCAATCGCGGAGTTTTTGAGGACAGTTCTACCTTGGCTAACATTGTAACCTCTAAGGTACAATAAGCTGCATTATTTTAGTAAAGGTATCGCTTTTTAATATTTCACCGAATGACCAGAATAAATTGACAAGCGCCAATCACGGAAGCAAGACATTACAGAGATAGAATAGCTAACGTCTGTATGCTGCCTCTGTGCATTTGAATTTGATTAAAATTACTCTGCAGTTGGATCCTTTTGTGAGTGCTGGTTAACTTTTTACATTAAATAGCTCACGAAATTAATTTATACCAACAAAAAAGGACATTAGGAAATCATTCGACAGTATACGGGGGTGTACAAAATGTCGGAAT
The DNA here is from genome assembly GCA_029692085.1 of Gymnothorax javanicus. NCBI lineage: Eukaryota > Metazoa > Chordata > Actinopteri > Anguilliformes > Muraenidae > Gymnothorax > Gymnothorax javanicus. The sequence goes on along the minus strand of JAFJMP010000046.1, from coordinate 88,901 downwards.
CACCTGCATAACGTGATGTCTTGTAATAGTGAGAAGGTCCGCTCTCTGCCTTCAAAATTCTGAGTACGATTTCTGCACTGTGCAAAGTGGGCAAGTGACCCATTCTTCAAGGATAGTCTCCCGATTTTAAGAACGAAAGAGGAGATCTGTCGGAATTTAGCACTCCAGAACTGTCCACAGTTTCAATTAAGTTTAGATTCGGTAGTTGTACTGGCCATGGTAATTTGACTTTAACCTTTTGTTCTAAGACTACTTTTTAAAAATGTTTTTTTTTAGATGTGTGTTTGGAGGCATTATCATGTTGGAATATAAAACATTATTAGGGGACATAAACCAATCCAGATGAACAAAAAGTAAGGTCCAACCATAAATGCCAATTTTGTGAAGGTCACTACTGACTGTTGGAACAGTGGACTCAAACTATGTGCAATATCAACATTAGAGGTACATGTCAAGACAAACAGAGCAGTGAAATTATGTCAGCATGAATATTTCCTTGAGTCATAATTAGGACCCCCCAATATTTTCTCATTAGAAGAACAGATAGATCCAAGATTCCCAAAATGTAGACAAACACTGCAACTGCACTAAACTGTGGAGACAATAGTGCCGAAATTGAAAATAATATAATTGTGGCATCATTAATTTTCCCATTATTCCACTCCCCCCAGATGTTATTAATGCAATAGACTGAAACTACAAAAGAACTTGACTGTAGATGCATAGGATCAGAAATGGGGGTAAAATATTGGCGATATGAATTTTCACCCTTGCCAAAATTCTACTCCCCCCAGATCTTTTTAATGCAAGCACTGATGGACTTCAGATTCACAGCTGTTACTTGTCCCAACAGCAAGATTAAAATCACAGAAGAACTTGACTGTGGAGGAAACAGATCAGAAATGGAGAGGGAGTGATTTTTTGCAGCACCAATTTTCCCTCTTAACAAAATTCCACTCCCCCAGATCTTTTTAATGCAAGCAATGATGGACTCCAGATTCACAGCAGTAACCCTCACAGCATGTAGACTACAATTACCAAATAACCTGACTGCAGAAGCAACATATTAGAAATGGACAAGGGGGTGAAATTTTGGCAGCATGAATTTTCCTTCCTGCCATAATTCCACTCTCCCCATCTTTTTAATGCTATGACTGGTGTACTCCAGATTGGCCGAATGAACAAATCCACAGGTGAAGATGGCAATAATGAAAGAAAGTGACTGCAGAGGCAGCAGTTCAGGAATGATGAGGGACTGAAATTATGTCAGCATGAGTATTCAGGGCTTACGGATCTTGTGAAAATGTCCCACCTGGTACTGGGTAAACATTCCTAATGAAGTACAGTAACTATTGATTAGATATTTTCACAATCCTCATGTGAATTCCTCATGTGTCTCCCCTGCCCTCAGCTACATCTCATTACATGGTTATCCTGTAAAAGGTCATTTGGCAGGAATTCATGCCCTCTACTATGTGTGCAAGTTGCTGGATTGTTAAGTCAGCACTTTGCGCCAAGATCCCCGTCATGATTGTTTGTGAAAACAATTGTCTTTGTTAAATGCAACATGCACTTTCACTGCAGCATACTCCAAAAGCTCTAGTCGTGATTCGAACAAGCTTCCAGTCCTAATTAGGCCTCAGGATTGGGACCGTGCTCAAGTTAACCCAGCTTTAGTCAATTCGTCAGACCAGTTTAATAGGAACAAGCTTCCAAGCCTAAGCAGGGTCCAGGTTTGGGACCACGTTCTCGTTAATTCCTCCAAGTCTGTTTCTCTATACGGTTTGTTCGAAAAAAGCTCCCAATCCTTATCCGGTCATCGGGATTGGGCCGAGTTCCCCCTAAAGTTACTCCATCCTCCTGTGGAAGGGTATGGTGCTGGCAAAGTCTGCACTTCACCTGGCAGTGATCATGGAAGTCACTGGCCAGCAATTGACAGCCCTGCTTCGTCTACAACATCTGAACTATACTGTGCTATTATTACGGGTTTCCGTCCTCACCTCTGTCTCCGGGGTTCTGTCCCTCGGTATCGTATTGGTGTTAATAAACTACTTGTTGGATTGTACGCTGCCTCTGCACTTGATTTTCTGGGCTGTACCCTAAAAGATGTACAACCCCAAATCCGAAATAGTTGGGACCGAAGTGTAAATTGTGAATAAAATCAAAACCCATTGACTTTCAAATCACACCAGACAGCATTTTATTCAGAATAGAACAGAGATAACATAGCAAATGTTGAAACTGAGAATTTTATCCACAAAAATGAGCTCATTTCAAATTTGATGGCTGCTACAGGTCTCAAAAAACGTTGGGACAGGGGCCTGTTTACCATGGCGTAACATCCCTCTTCTTTTTAACACAGAGTGGGAGGCGTCTGGGCATGGAAGAGACAAGTTTCTTGAGTTTAGCTATTGGAATTTGATCCCACTCTTGTTTAATACAGGCTTCCAGCTGCTGGAGAGTTTTGGGTCTCCTTTGGCAGACTTTTCATTTTATTATGCGCTAAATGTTCTCAATTGGTGTAAGATCAGGACTGCAGGCAGGCTAGTTCAGCACACGGACTCTTCTACTACGAAGCCATGTCATTGTAATAGCTGCAGTATGTGGTTTTGCATTGTCCTTCTGAAATACACAAGGCCTTCCTTGGAATAGATGTTGTATGGAGGGGAGCATATGTTGCTCTAAAACCTTTATATTTTTATTTTTTATTTATTTATTTATAAAGGGACAGTGCATATTAATGAACATTATACATGTAAATATGCCGGTTTATAGCTATAGGCTAATTTCCAACCGTAGTCCCTTGGCAGGTTGATGTAAAAAGGAAGGGGAAGGATAGAAAGCTGGACAAAAAACACAAAATACAAAACATACAAAAAAAAAAATGCATTCAACAAGGACAAGTTTATACAACCAGACCGAAACCATATTGGTTTATGTTCAACAGTGCAGAGGCAGAAGTGCGAAAAGAACATACTGCATAACGACAAAGTGCAAAATGCATCTTGATGGTGCAACGTGCGATATGTATGTACACAATGCCGGGAAATTACATATAGATAACATATTATAAAGTGTCATATACTTAAATAGATTGTACATTGCCCATAAGAAAAATGTAATATAAATATAGATAATGTAGTAAGGATTGCACATTGCTCTGATATAATTGCTAAAGATTGCACATTGCCTATGGTAATTGCACATAAACCTGGAACAAATAGTATTATAATTGCACATGTATGGTAATTGCACATAAACCCAGAATAATATAGTGAGGATTGCACATTAATATAAATTGCATAATTACTATAAATTGCACATTGCTCATGATAATTGCACATAAACCCAGAATAGATTGTATGGTAATTGCACATAAACCCGGAATATAGAGAGGATTGCACATTGCTCTGATAGAAATCGTATAATTGCTATAAATTGCACATTGCTCATGATAATTGCACATAAACCCAGAATAGATTGTATGGTAATTGCACATAAACCCGGAATATAGTGAGGATTGCACATTGCTCTGATAGAAATCGTATAATTGCTATAAATTGCACACTGCCCATGGTAATTGCACATAAACCCATGATAAATTATAATTTGTACATCATTAATTGTTACACATTGACCCATGATATGATCGCATATTGATTAACCATTCTTATTATTATTATTCTTGTCCAGAAAGCACTTTGTCTTTTCTAGAAACATGGCAACAGCGGTTTCTGTGGAGTGGTGGGTCGAAACCCAAATTGCATGGGGTAAAGAATTATGGCAAATTTGCAAATGGTCTTGTAGTTGTTTGACAACCCATTTTTTTTTTTTTTTTTATATGACGGGCAAGATACTGATTGGCCTATAGTTACACACATCTGTTTTACACCCAGATTTGTATATTGGCCTGACCATAGCTACCTTCCAAGATTCAGGAACAACACAGTTTTTAATAGATAGATTAATTAATTGTGTGATTGGGTACACCAGGGAGTCTTTATACATTTTCAAAAAATGTATATCTAGTTTGTACTCGTCCTTAGCTTTCGAGTTATTCAGTTCACTGATAATATTAGATACTTCAAATTCTCTTACCTCTTTAATAATAAAAAACAGGCTGAGTGTAATCAATAGGACAATATTCACACCTAGGTGATAAAAAAGAGCTGTGAAATATCTGAAACTGATTTTATAAATGAGTTATTAAACTCCATAGCCAAGGTGGCGGGATTTTTCACCAGCTGGTTGTTAATGTTAAGCTCTAATTCTTTGTTTTGTTTAATTTGTCTGCCAGTTAATTTGTTTATGCTCTGCCAAATTTTTCTCCCATTTCCTTTAGCTTTTTCCATAACGGAAATAAAAATATAAGATCACGGGCATCCAGTAAAGGTCTTTGGCCTTGTCCCTTAGGCACAGAGATTATTCCAGTTTCTCTGAATCTTTTGATGATGTTATGCACTGTCGATGATGAGACCTTCAAAGCCTTTGCGATTTGACGTTGAGGAACATTGTTTTTAAAGTATTCCACATTTTTTTACGCAAGCCTTCACGGGTTGGAGAGCCTCTGGCCATCTTTACTTCTGAGAGACTCAGCCTCTCTAAGACATCCCTTTTATAGCCAATTATGTTACACACCTGATGCCAGTTAATGTAATTACTTGCTAAATGTTCCTTCAGCTAATTTTCTAATAAATTAATTGTTTTTTCAGCCCTTTTTTGCCTGTGTCCCAACTTTTTTGAGACCTGTAGCAGCCATCAAATTTGAAATGAGCTCATTTTGTGCATAAAAATGTAAAATTTCTCAGTTTCAACATTTGCTATGTTATCTCTGTTCTATTCTGAATAAAATGCTGGCTGGTGTAATTTGAAAGTCATTGGGTTTTGATTTTATTCACAATTTACACTTCGTCCCAACTATTTCGGAATTGGGGTTAAATGAAGACTACCAGGTTAAGTGCAGACTTTGCCAGCACCATACCCTTCCACAGGAGGATGGAGTAACTTGAGGGGAACTCGGCTCCAATCCCGATGACCGGATAAGGATTGGGAGCTTTTTCCGAACAAACCGTACAGAGAAACAGACTTGGAGGAATTAACGAGAACGTGGTCCCAAACCTGGACCCTGCTTAGGCTTGGAAGCTTGTTCCTATTAAACTGGTCTGACGAATTGACTAAAGCTGGGTTAACTTGAGCACGGTCCCAATCCTGAGGCCTAATTAGGACTGGAAGCTTGTTCGAATCACGACTAGAGCTTTCGGAGTATGCTGCAGTGAAAGTGCATGTTGCATTTAACAAAGACAATTGTTTTCACAAACAATCATGACGGGGATCTTGGCGCAAAGTGCTGACTTAACAATCCAGCAACTTGCACACATAGTAGAGGGCATGAATTCCTGCCAAATGACCTTTACAGGATAACCATGTAATGAGATGTAGCTGAGGGCAGGGGAGACACATGAGGAATTCACATGAGGATTGTGAAAATATCTAATCAATAGTTACTGTACTTCATTAGGAATGTTTACCTAGTACCAGGTGGGACATTTTCACAAGATCCGGTAAGCCCTGAATACTCATGCTGACATAATTTCAGTCCCCTCATCATTCCTGAACTGCTGCCTCTGCAGTCACTTTCTTTCATTATTGCCATCTTCACCTGTGGATTTGTTCATTCAGCCAATCTGGAGTACACCAGTCATAGCATTAAAAAGATGGGGGAGAGTGGAATTATGGCAGGAATGAAAATTCATGTTGCCAAAATTTTACGCCCCTCCTCCATTTCTGATCCTTTGCATCTACAATCAAGTTCTTTTGTAGTTTTAGTTGACATGCCGGGATATGTAACTACAGCAAATATGGAGTCCAACAGTGCTTGCAATAAAAAGATCTGGTGGGGGTAGAATTTTGGCAAGGGTGAAAATTCATGTTGCCAAAATTTTACCCCCCTCCTCCATTTCTGATCCTTTGCATATACAGTCAAGTTCTTTTGTAGTTTCAGTCTATTGCATTAATAACATCTGGGGGGAGTGGAATTATGGGAAAATTAATGATGCCACAATTATATTATTTTCAATTTCGGCACTATTGTCTCCACAGTTTAGTGCAGTTGCAGTGTTTGTCTACTTTTTGGGAATCTTGGATCTATCTGTTCTTCTAATGAGAAAATATTAGGGGGTCCTAATTATGACTCAAGGAAATATTCATGCTGACATAATTTCACTGCTCTGTTTGTCTTGACATGTACCTCTAATGTTGATATTGCACATAGTTTGAGTCCACTGTTCCAACAGTCAGTAGTGACCTTCACAAAATTGGCATTTATGGTTGGACCTTACTTTTTGTTCATCTGGATTGGTTTATGTCCCCTAATAATGTTTTATATTCCAACATGATAATGCCTCCAAACACACATCTAAAAACATTTTAAAAAGTAGTCTTAGAACAAAAGGTTAAAGTCAAATTACCATGGCCAGTACAACTACCGAATCTAAACTTAATTGAAACTGTGGACAGTTCTGGAGTGCTAAATTCCGACAGATCTCCTCTTTCGTTCTTAAAATCGGGAGACTATCCTTGAAGAATGGGTCACTTGCCCACTTTGCACAGTGCAGAAATCGTACTCAGAATTTTGAAGGCAGAGAGCCTTCTCACTATTACAAGACATCACGTTATGCAGGTGATTCCGACATTTTGTACACCCCCGTATACTGTCGAATGATTTCCTAATGTCCTTTTTTGTTGGTATAAATTAATTTCGTGAGCTATTTAATGTAAAAAGTTATCCAGCACTCACAAAAGGATCCAATTGCGGAGTAATTTTAATCAAATTCAAATGCACAGAGGCAGCATACAGACGTTAGCTATTCTATCTCTGTAATGTCTTGCTTCCGTGATTGGCGCTTGTCAATTTATTCTGGTCATTCGGTGAAATATTAAAAAGCGATACCTTTACTAAAATAATGCAGCTTATTGTACCTTAGAGGTTACAATGTTAGCCAAGGTAGAACTGTCCTCAAAAACTCCGCGATTGGAGTTTGCCAATCTATTCAGTTTATTCTATGGAAGCCCAAAGTGGACAATATTCAAATGAAAATGTAATCCCACTATTGCATTATAATTTTCCACTTATGAATGAGTTATTTGAGACAATATTAAATTGAAAATGCATTAATCCAATTATCACTTTCATTTTCACATACACATATGGGAAATCTATGACTATATTCAAATGATAATGAAAAGCTGTTTGACATTTCATTTTCAAAGTCATGCTCCGCAATACAGTGGACAATATTCAAATGCAATAAGCAAAACAGCACCCCCAGCCTATTGCATTTACATTTACATGTCATCACGCTCTTTTAGGGTCAACATGATAATGAAAATGCTGTTTTCTAATCACTTGGAAATAATGACATAATAATGATAGCGACATTTGACATTTCATTTTCAAAGACTTATCCTGCAATACATGGGACAATATTCAAACGCAGTAAAGGGAAACAGCGCCTCCCAGTCCACTGCATTTTCAAATACATGTCACCACGCTCTTTTTGGGACACAATGAAAATTAAAATGCAATCTGTCAGCGTCTCATCAAAGGCGGGTCTTCGCTAGGGCGTCGCTCATAAGGGGCGCGACGAAACCATGTTCTCATTTGCATACCAACCAATCAGCTTCTGGGTAGCGCTTATGCGCCGCGGAGGCTTACTGATAATGTCATGATGGCTAGGCTGCTATGTATTGTGTGCCATCGCGCAGTAGGCTACGTTGCGCTTTGGGTGTAGCCACCTCGGCAGCTAGTATACTAGCTAACGTTAACTAAGGAAAATATTTGTAAATGATCGTCCCATAAAAGCAATATGATTTGATTTTTGCCCCAACTCTATTAACTGAGCTAGCTGTAATATGCATGAACTTATCCGAGGCTTCGCGGCAGTGTTGTGCTACTGCAACCCAAGTATGCTTGCAGATTTCAGAGACATTCGCTAGCTTGCTAGTGAGTCTAAAAGCAATCGCTTAGGTACAGCTAGCTAGCTATGATGCCTACTGGAGAAGCTCTTACAGCCCGATTTGTCACTTTCAACGCCATCTCCCACACACGACCTCTTTCACCATTGATTAGCAGCTTCTTTTACCTACTGACAGTTCAGCCAGAGACATGTTATTTCATAGCTAGTTAAAGCAGCATTACCTTCCATGCGTGCCATAGCGTATTACGTTACTCCAGATAAAACGCTATCCCTCTCCTCACCCTGCTGACGCTAGTTAGGGGAAATGTTTGTCATCATTTTTATACTTAATTGCTGTGATTCGGTTTTTGCCCTAGCTTCACCAGCTAGCTAGCCGACAGCGATTGCTCTTGTGCTTGCCGAGTTGCAAGTTCACCACTCCTGAAACATGCACAATGTAGGCATAATGCAGAACGTTCCGATAAACGGCCAGCAGTCAGGCTGCCGCTGTTCCTAGTTTAATCGCGATTCCCAAGTCATGTAGCAATGGGAGAAGTTTTGATGACTCTGACTCGCTGAAAACAATGTTCCTCACTTGCTAACTTAACCTGCTGAAATATGAACTTCTTTGATATGTTTGGCAGCACTTCTGTACGTCCCAACAGTACTATCAGATTTCTGGGAGATTTAAATGGATAGCTCATTACCTGGCAAGCTCAAGAACAATCGGCAAGCACAAGAGCAATCGCTGGCAGCTAGCTAGCTTGTGAAGATAGGGGAAAAACCGAATCACAGCGATTAAGTATAAAAATGATGACAAACATTTCCCCTAACTAGCGTCAGCAGGGTGGGGAGACGGCTGGCGTTTTATCTGGAGTAATGTAATGCGCTATAGCACGCATGGAAGGATAATGCTGCTTTAACTAGCTATGAAATTACATGTCTCGGGCTGAACTGACAGTTTTTTCTTTCGGGAAAAGAAGCTGCTGATCAATGGTGAAAGAGGTCGTGAGTGCGAGATGGCGTTGAAAGTGACAAATCGGGCTGTAAGAGCTTCTCCAGTAGGCATCATAGCTAGCTAGCTGTACCTAAGCGATTGCTTTTAGACTCACTAGCAAGCTAGCTAATGTCTCTGAAATCTGCAAGCACACTTGGGTTGCAGGTGCACAACACTGCCGCATGAAGCCTCCGGATAAGTTCATGCATATTACAGCTAGCTCAGTTAATAGAGTTGGGGCAAAAATCAAATCATATCGCTTTAATGTGATGATCATTTACAAATATTTTCCTTAGTTAACGTTAGCTAGTATACTAGCAGCCGAGATGGCTACATCCAAGGCCCAACGTAGCCCACTGCGCGATGGCACACAATACATAGCAGCCTAGCCATCATGACATTATCAGTAAGCCTCCGTGCGTGCAAGCGCTACCCAGAAGCTGATTGGTTGGTATGCAAATGAGGAACATGGTTTCCGTCATACCTAATGAGTGACGTCCTAGCAGAAGACCCGCCTTGATGAGACGCTGACAGATTGCATTTTAATTTTCATTGTGTCCCAAAAAGAGCGTGGTGACATGTATTTGAAAATGCAATGGACTGGGAGGCGCTGTTTCCCTTACTGCGTTTGAATATTGTCCCATGTATTGCAGGATAAGTCTTTGAAAATGAAATGTCAAATGTCGTCATCATTATTATGTCATTATTATTTCCAAGTGATTAGAAAACAGCATTTTCATTATCATGTTGACCCTAAAAGAGCGTGATGACATGTAAATGTAAATGCAATAGGCTGGGGGTGCTGTTTTGCTTATTGCATTTGAATATTGTCCACTGTATTGCGGAGCATGACTTTGAAAATGAAATGTCAAACAGCTTTTCATTATCATTTGAATATAGTCATAGATTTCCCATATGTGTATGTGAAAATGAAAGTGATAATTGGATTAATGCATTTTCAATTTAATATTGTCTCAAATAACTCATTCATAAGTGGAAAATTATAATGCAATAGTGGGATTACATTTTCATTTGAATACTGTCCACTTTGGGCTTCCATATTATTCGGTTAAATATTAAAAACGATAGAAACAGCTTACTAATTAGTTTTACGGAAGATCAAGATTTAATTATTTGCTTTTTTTTTTCTTCATGCATGCACCCGGATTATCATGTTTTGAAGCCCACAATAATTAGTCTTTGGCGCCGTTTATGTCAATGAGGTCGGATGGCAGCGACAGCGAAACAGCGTTCCTGGCGTGGAGCTGCGCACTGTAGCGAGAGTAAAAAGCGCGTTCACGAGACGGGGGTAGAATTTTGGCAGGGAGTCGAAAAATGGCACAACACCTGTTGCCTCTGTAGCTATAGCCAATAGAATAGTGTAGGGCCTAGTTAGGTCCAGGTCATGCCATAGGCAAACAACATAGGCTATGCAAAATGCACAGTGACTGACCAGAGCCGAGTGCAGCTTGTATGGTTGTTTAAAATCTGATTACTATAATGTCTAGGCCTACTGCGTAATATAATAACCATCATCTCTTCTCGATATCCTGATTCCACAGTCTTGTCCGTTCTCAAGATCGTTTTGATCTCGTAGCAATCCCTTGAAAAGTGCTGCGAACACAACACGAACGTCTTCGACACGGTGAATTTTTTTTTGTCGAAGCGGCAAACGGATCCGCTGGGCTCCAGTTCTTTCGTCAGTGGGAAAAACGTGGACCTTAATCCCTTTTTCTTTGCAGGCAGTGTTACTACACTCGTCTGCAACGCACCGGTTTGGCATATCTGTTGTCTTTTCAAAAGAAAAAAGAACAGAAATTTATCAATCGTCGTGTGTATTCCTAATGCAATTCTATACTGTGCATTTGAGCGCAGGTAGCCCGACTTCCTTCGCATAAGTCACTGCCGAAGATTGCGGAAGCTACGCTGGGTTCGAGCAGAAGCTAAATTTCAGCTTACAAAAATAGCAATTAAAAATGAATGTGGCGTTTATTTTTAAATTTATTTATCAAAACATAATCAGGGAGTAACCAACTATAAGATACATAGAACTTTTTTTTAGCGAATTCATAAGACTTTAAAGCTTCTTAAAATTACAATATCCCACTGTCATAAATAATTTCATCGTTGAAAGGGATAGTTCAGATTTTTTGACATGAAGTTGTTTGAAAGCACTTATTTAGGAAGACCTCCCCAAGATGCAACGTTACGACTCATCAAACCTACTTCATATATTTATTTGACAGAAATTGTTGATGTTGCCTACTTAAACATTGCCATAAAAATACACGTGCTCCATAAGAAAAATATTACATGAGAACGAAGTAGTCTATTTATCGCAAAATTGCATCAAAATTATATTTACACATATTGCTGAAGATTATGGGAATTATTCGGGTGCGACATAAAAAAAAAAAAAAGGAAGTGGCTATTCACCCCGCTACGGGGTGAATTGAGGGAAAGACATTGGCTATCAGCCCCGCAGCGGGGCCGTCAAGAGAAGCAGTTCTGCCATTTTCCCAGCAGCTGGGCCAATAAGAGATTTAATTTTGTAATCCGCCCACTCTCTGAAGTTTCGCGCGGAAGCGAATAGGCTTCTTCTAAAAAAAAAAAAAAACCGCTAAATAAACGGCTACACGTTTCTCAGCTTTTCCAACGAGTTCATTAATTTTCAATTCAATAAGAAGCAGAACTCCTTTTAAGATCAAAAGCACATTTTGAATTGAAGAAAGGTTTACAGCTACAGAATCATCACGCCCAATAAATATTTTGACCAATGTCATTAACTGGCATATATTTATATATAAATTATTACATCAATTTATTTTAGGTAACGTTATATAGCTTAGGTAGGCAAGATGACCAGAACAAGGAGCAGCACTGTAATTTGGGGTGTCGTCATTTATCAATGGAATCTTCCGTAAAGTGGTTGGTCTCGTGTTCCTGCAAGAGTCAAGCGATAATGTAAAAAGTAGGCCTAATAATAATCATTATTATTATTATTATTATTATTATTATTATTATTATTATTATTATGTAGCAAATAACGTTAGATCGGGGCATTGAATCATTTATGGAAAGCCGGACTACCAGGTGCTACTGCGCTGTTATCAATGGATTTCATTTATCAGTTAATTTAACGCACTGTCTCCTTGTTATTTTAACTGTAAGCTGAGTCCTGCGCGCATGTAACTGTGGTTTACAGTTAACGTTCTCAGAACCTCTGTTATGAACTGATAGTAAAATTGCAGTTAACTAAGTGGCCAGAAAGGTGCCAGTTAAAATAACTGGCAAAAAAGGTGAGAGTTTATAACAGTGTGCTTACTCCAGCCTTAAACCCAGCTGTTTTAAAACTCAGGAAAAATTCATATCGAGCGATGAACCAATAGCGACTGGGGACATCACTTTCATTTCTTTGTACTTAACTAGCTCTATTTTGATACCAATATTTCGCCTATTTTAGATTCGATCATAAATATATTTAGCTAATGCAAACAGTTGCTGGTAGCTATATGCTGGAATAGGATCTCGAGCTATTGTTTTTTCTGCTTTGCCATTTTTTCTGTAACGTGTTGTCTTGGACGCGCCCAGCAAAAGGACCGTTCTATCACCTGTGCACTCAATGTGGTTTCGCTGGAGGCGAAATGTTTTTTTGCCCGTTAGCGTTCCGGACACCAATAGAAACTTATTTGCGTACAGCCAATCGGCGACCTTGTGCCGGACTTCTGATGGAGTGTCTCGAGACAGTTAATTTTTTTCTCTTCACTGGCCTTGCACTAATAATGTAAAAATAACCGAGATTGTGTCAGCTTATTCTAGAAGATATGAATGCTCTGAATAGATGATTTTTATCAATCCTAGCAGGAAACATTAAAATTGATTGGCGGGATTGGAAACGGCCACCGCATTTTCAAATGAAGTACACGAAGATTTCGCGTCCCGGAGCTGGTTTCAGCGACTGTACCAACTACTATACCGGTAATTCTTTCACTGAGTTTGACGCAGAATTATTCTTTTTAGAGTCGTATATTTCTTCGTCTAAACGACAATGTTGAGGTCTGGAAAAAGGCCAGCAGAGGGCAGAATCGAACCGCAAATGATCCATATCTAAGCTATTTGAGTTTGCCTGAGTCATTTAGTCCAATGGAGATTTCAGCGCAGGCGTTTCTTACATATTGCGACTTCTAACTCAAAAATGGTAAGTACAATCTTGGAAATGGAGGTACCATACGAAAGAGGAGAGTCAGCTGAGTAATATATGTCAAAATTGTGTTAAATAGTGCCAAAAATATGGAAACACGAGCAAGTTAGAAAACTGTGCGTTTAGCCTTTGCAACCTGCATTTTCTTCTCGCATTTAACATTGGAGTTAATGGAGTTTCGTGAGCGGTCCGTCCTTTTAAAACTCATACAGCCAAAACCGTTTGTCCAATTGCTTCCACAGTTACATTTTCGTGACCAGCACAACTTTTACTACAACTTGGATATAAAAATATGTATACAGAGTGAAAACTGCGGGAGTTAGAGCAAGTTTAAGAAGTCTTCTCTGGACCGTTTTGCCGATTTTCGTCACTCTAGCCGTGATATCTCCACGCTCTAAGTTCCCAGAATTAATTGTAAAAAATATAATTTAAAAAATTATAATTAGAAAATTATAGAAGTTACAAAAAAGTTGAATGGTAAATAAATTATCCAAGCATAGCTTAATATTTTACAGTTTGAATGACATTTCTAGCTAAAAGTATGACAGAGTAAAAAATAGCTGAAAATAGCTACATTTTGAAATATCTGTTTCATTGTTTCCTATGGGACAGAAATATTGAAATAAAAATTAATAACTCAAAAAGTATGAAGGATATCAAGAAGATAAATAATAGCAACTAAAAGCAGAGCGAGCTGGATTTTTTAAAGTTTGAATGAACTTCTAGGTTAAAGTATGTAGGAGTAGTTGGTCAGTACAAAACCCAGAGAATAAAGAAAGAAAGATTAGGAATAACATAAGTGTGCAAGCTTCCAGCTTGCCCACTAATTAGAGCAACAACAAGGGAGGCACAAAGCTACCAGTAGGGGTCGCTAACACACAAGCTCAATTTGTATGAGCAGCCACTACAGCTGGGGGACATTACAGAGCCTCATTTGTAAAATTTTGAGTCGAGTACAAACATACACTTTAACCAAAGCTGGGGATAAAACTGTGGCAAAGAGAGACAAATCAATGTGGGAGAATATGTGTCCCAAACATTATGGAGCTCTGTATGTGAAACACCAGTGGTACAGATGCACTGCACTCCCTGATCATACGAGAACACGTCTCTTCATTTCATTTCCTGTTTCTAAATGAATGGGCCTTTATCTGTGTGTATCTCTGCGTTAGCTTGCAGTGCTGTGGGAGGATGTGGAGGCTCTTTAACTGTCGGCTCTGAAAGATGTCAGTGTCATTTACATCTTTCCTTTTAGTGGCAGCTGCTGCTCTGGGATGGGATGGGAGGGTTAAGCCCAGAGAAAAGACTGTAGGGAAGGTAGTTGGGCCCTCAGCCCCAATTCAGAGAGCTTACAGTATGAGAAAATGGGCCTTTTGAGTCAGAATTACATATGCAGAACCGTAAGAGTTCACTGCTGCAGGACGTCTAATTCTCAGGTCCAAAGTGCTGCCGTGTGCAGTTCAGCACCATTAACACTGTTACATATTGTGCATATTATATGTGTCATGTTATCTGATACTATTATTATCCCTCACCAGGAAGTGGATGGGGACTCAGGAATGAGTTTTGTCCTCTGCATGTCTGTCCGTCAAGCTTCATTTCAGGGCCAGAACTCTTCGTTCAGAAAAACTCAAAATTTTGTAAATAACTACATCTTATTGTGCAGATGTGCCTTGTCTTACGTCCATCCCTTCACCGTGTTTTCACCTGATATCAGCTGTGTTGTGGTGGCAGATTTGAGTATTTCATGCTTATTCTAAAATACATTAACTCTTCTTTACAGACTGAACAGCTGCCACCTCACTGATAAGTCCTGTGAAATAGTGGCCTCAGCTCTCAAGTCACCAAACTCACCCCTGAGAGATCTGGACCTCAGGTCCAATAACCTAGGAGATTCAGGAGTGAAGCTGATCTGTGGTGGACTGATGAGTCCAAACTGTAAACTACAGACACTGGACCTCAGCTTCAATAACCTTAGAGATTCAGGAGTGACTATGTTCTGTGATGCACTGATGAGTCCCAACTGTAAACTACAGACACTGGACCTCAGCTCCAATAACCTGGGAGATTCAGGAGTGAAGCGGCTCTGTGATGGACTGATGAGTCCAAACTGTAAACTACAGACACTGGACCTCAGCTTCAATAACCTGGGAGATTCAGGAGTGAAGCTGCTCTGTGATGGACTGATGAGTCAAAACTGTAAACTACAGACACTGGACCTCAGCTCCAATAACCTGGGAGATTCAGGAGTGAAGCTGCTCTGTGATGGACTGATGAGTCCAAACTGTAAACTACAGACACTGAAACTCAGCTCCAATAACCTGGGAGATTCAGGAGTGAAGCAGCGCTGTGATGGACTGATGAGTCCAAACTGTAAACTACAGACACTGGACCTCAGCTCCAATAACCTGAGAGATTCAGGAGTGAAGCTGCTCTGTGATGGACTGATGAGTCGAAACTGTAAACTACAGACACTGGGGTGAGTACTGCTCTGTATTGTGTGACTGTAACTTAACCAGTTACCTTAATCGTGGAACAATCCACTGCTAAGATACATGGAGGCAAAGTGTCTACAGTGGCAGCATTATGTAATGCTGTTGAGCAGATCTCCTTGATTTTAAGCCTGAGAGGCTAATGTACTGGATGAGTGTCTTTTCTGTCTTGTCCTGTTTTGTGTTGTCTTGCCATGTTGTGTTTGTGCTTGTGCCATTTTCAAAGAGTGAGTGTGTGAGTGTGCGTGAGATATATTGTGTTGGTGAGTGATTGTGTTTCAATGGGAATGTGAGAGGGTGAGAGGACACATGCATTTACTCTTCTGTTTTGTGATAATGTACTGGAAGGTATTATTGTTTCAATTTTAGTAGTTCTCTTGTCAATCACAATTAAATCATGATCAAATCATGAAGGGCAGATGATGACAGAGCTAATATCACTCGATGAAAGGGTCACATGGTTTGTGTTTCAGTTCTCTGAACTCCAAAGGAAAAAAAGTGTCCTTAATGTTTGTGTGAGTAGGGGTTTGATTACAGCATACTGACTGGGGTGTGCTCCTGTGGGATTATCAGCTGTAAGAGCATCTCACCCGGAGAGAAATGATCTACTGGTACCAGTGAGTAATATAAGTGTCTCTGACATAAGAGCTTCAGTCCTAGGAGGTAAACACACCACTAATCTGAGCTCCCAGAAGCTCTCGCGTAAAAACGGGCTGTAGGGAGAACTTTTGGACCCTAGCGATAGACCCCTTAGAGATGAGCTGCGCCTGGCCTGGAATGTGGACGAGCTCAGGCAGCAGGGGGCGGAGACAAAACGCTTCAGTCAAGTGGCACAGTTTCCTGCTGTGTTCAGAGAATATACAGGAAGTCACAGTTATATTGACCACAATAAAGGGGAATGGAAACATCAGGAAACTGCAAGCACAGTAGATTTATCTAGGTGAAACATATAATTTTGTCAAGTAAGAGCTCTTAGTATAATATATCAGAGCCATTAGAGCTGTTTGAAAATACTGCTACTGGCTGCGGCAATTTTAATCGCTGGTCTGCATGACGTCATTGGATGTAAAGGCACACAGTACGAAAAATGGGTCATGTACAAGGCCGGATCCAGAACTGAAAATTCGGGGGCACAATCAGTCCTAGCTAGTTCTCAATCATTTTCCTTCATTAACTCGTTTTCCAATTATAGTAATAATCAATTAGAAATTGAAGGCACGGCTTTTTTTTGAGCAAGAGCAGCATTTCAGAGCTTTTCAGCGAATGAAGGTAATTTCGGTGACAAGTACCTGGTGTCGTCCGTTTACATTTTCCAGTTGGACAGCCGTCTATTTTTTTATATAGCAAGTTGTAGTGACTGTGCTGCAAAAACAGGTGTTACACTGTTATAAGGTGACTGAATTTCACAATTATATTAACGCATTATCTCCTTGTTATTTCAACTGTAAGTAAAGTCCTTCCCGCATTTAACTGTGGTTTACAGTTAACATACGTGGAACCTATGTTACAAACTGATTGTAAAATTACAGTTGAAATAACTTGCAAAAAAGGTGCCAGTTCGTAACAGTGTACTTGTCACCGAAATTACCCTGTTTCTTCGAGTGCCCGAGGGTGAACCTGGCTGTATTACGAACAATCCCAGCTTCCAACATGTTTGCTTGGACATTGAGGTGCTGGACGTGGCATTGCTTAAGATGAAAGATGTCAGAGCAGAGACACTGAATCGACCAGTTGACCTACTATGAACTCTTAATTTGAAGTAAAAAAGTGCATAAATTGTTAAAATGGATTGTGTTCATGAACCAGTCACTGAAGACACAATCGGTACCGTGCCACAGTACGATTGTACCCTCTCCCCTCGGCGGTCAGCTTTCAGACTTGTAATATTGTAACATCGTAGCGCGTTGCAGGATGCACCTCGGTGGTTTTAAATGGGGAACGATTTTAAAAAGAGTCGCCAATATATTTCGAGAGGCGTTATTATTGAGAAGGGGGTTTAGAATATTAATATCACAAATGTGTGCCCAAGCAACTGGGCAGTGGCATAGCCAGAACTGAAAATTGGGTAGGCACTAAACATCTCTTTAAAACATTTAGGTCTATTTGTTCTGACTAGATCGCAGTCATTTTTACTAATTAACAATACATTCAATCCAAAAACACTCCGCACAATCAGGTGTTGCTTGTTCACCTCGTTCAGGCAAAATGACAATCATTCATTTGGACGCACAGTTTTAACATGACATAACATGAGTGGCGAGAACAGGAGGTTCAGCCCAACTAGGCTCGCCAGTTTCTTTTAACTATTGTGAATAAATTACTTCAGATACTCAATGACTCAATGGTATCTAGCTTTAAGTCAAGCCTGCTCTTGAAAATTCCCAAGGTTTCTGCCGCAACAGTATGGTCAGGCAAGCTATTCCACATCGAAATTACTCTTTGGGTGAAAAAATATTTCCTAATATCCGTGCTAAATTTACCCTTGGTCAACTTCCATTTATGACCCCGAGTTCTACTAACAGAACTTGGCCGAAGGAATCCTACATAATTCACTTTGTTAATCGCTTTAACATATGTAAAGACCTCAATCAGATCACCCCTGAGTCTCTTCTCATAGCTTTCATCTTTTACACCCGGAATTAGCTTAGTGGCTCTTCTCTGACCTTTTACTAGAGCCACAATATCTTTCTTAAAGGATGGTCCCCAGAACTGTACACAGTATTCCAGAAGTGGTCTGACAAATGTGTTGTACAAGAGAAGTATCACCTCCTTGGATTTGTACTCAATACTTTTGGCAATGTATCCCAGCAACCGATTGGCTTTTTTAACTGCTACGGCACAATGGCTAGAGCGTGTGAGGGTTTGGTCAACAATCACTCTCAGATCTTTTTCATGTGGAGCACATTCCAGTTTTAAACCTCCCATGAAGTAATCCTGTCTAATGTTTTTATTACCTACATGTACAACTTTACATTTTGCTAAATTAAATTTCATTTGCCACGTTTCTGCCCAACTTTGGATTCTATCCAAATCCTCCTGAATCACTTTAGTAGAATCTAAACTATTTGCCAAACCTCCCAATTTAGTATCATCTGCAAATTTAACCAATTTGCTCTCAATATTTCTATCAAGGTCATTAATGTAGATGAGGAACAGCAGGGGTCCCAACACTGATCCCTGAAGGACGCCACTCCCCACCATACCTAGCTGAGATTAGATTCCACTGACCACCATTCTTTGTGTTCTGTCCTGTAACCAGTTTTGAATCCACTCCAGAATACCTCCTGTAACTCCAATGGAGCTCATTTTAAAAATTAGTCTCTTATGCGGTACTTTATCAAATGCTTTCTGAAAATCCAAGTATATGATGTCATAAGCCCTGCTCTGATCATAAGTCTTAGTGGCCTCTTCAAAAAATTCCAGGTTTGTCAGGCATGACCTTCCCTCACGGAAACCATGTTGGCTATCCCTCAAAATATTATTAGGTTCAAGGAATAATTCCAGCTCGTCTTTTATGATAGATTCCAGTATTTTGCATGCAATGCAAGTTAAACTGACTGGCCTGTAATTTCCTGGCTCAGTACGGTCCCCTTTCTGATATATTGGTATTATATTGCCCTGCTTCCAATCATTTGGTATTTCTCCAGTTTCTAAAGACCGTCTGAAGATAACATAATATAACATGAATGGCGAGAACAGGCCGTTCAGCCCAACTAGGCTCGCCAGTTTCTTAATACTATTGTGAATATCTCACTTCAGATACTCAATGACTCAATGGTATCCAGCTTTAAGTCAAGCCTGCTCTTGAAAACTCCCAAGGTCTCTGCCTCAACAATATGGTCAGGCAAGCTGTTCCACAGTGAAATTACTCTTTGGGTGAAGAAATATTTCCAAATATCAGTGCTAAATTTAACATAACATAACATGAATGGCGAGAACAGGCCATTCAGCCTAACTAGGCTCGCCAGTTTCTTTGTACTATCGTGAATATATCACTTCAGATACTCAATGACTCAATGGTATCTAACTTTAAGTCAAGCCTGCTCTTGAAAACTCCCAAGGTCTCTGCCTCAACAATATGGTCAGGCAAGCTGTTCCACACCGAAATTACTCTTTGGGTGAAGAAATATTTCCGAATATCAGTGCTAAATCTACCTTTGGTCAGCTTCCATTTGTGACCCCGAGTTCTACTAACAACACTTGGTTGAAGGAATCCTACATAATTCACTTTGTTAATCCCTTTAACATATTTAAAGACCTCAATCAGATCACCCCTTAGTCTCCTTTTCCTAAGACTAAAGAGATTAAGGATCTTCAGCCTTTTCTCATAGCTATCATCTTTTATACCCAGAATTAGCTTCGTGGCTCTTCTCTGAACTTTCTCTAGAACCTCTATGTCTTTCTTAAAGTATGGTCCCCAGAACTGTACACAATACTCTAGATGTGGTCTGACGAATGTGTTGTACAAAAGAAGCATCACCTCCTTGGATTTGAACTCAATACTTTTGACAATGTATCCCAGTATCTGATTGGCTTTTTTAACTGCTACGGCACAATGGCTAGAGCCTGTGAGGGTTTGGTCAACAATCACTCCCAGATCTTTCTTGTGTGGAGCACATTCCAGTTTAAAACCTCCCATTAAGTAATCCTGTCTAATGTTTTTATTACCTACATGTACAACTTTACATTTTGCTAAATTAAATTTCATTTGCCACGTTTCTGCCCAACTTTGGATTCTATCCAAATCCTCCTGAATCACTTTAGTAGAGTCTAAACTATTTGCCAAACCTCCCAATTTAGTATCATCTGCAAATTTAACCAATTTGCTCTCAATATTCCTATCAAGGTCATCAATGTAGATGAGGAACAGCAGGGGTCCAACACCGATCCTGGGGGCGCCACTCCCCACCATTCCTAGCTCAGATGAGATACCACTGACCACCACTCTTTGTGTTTTGTCCTGCAACCAGTTTTGAATCCACTTCAGAATACCTCCTGTAACTCCAATGGAGCTCATTTTATAAATTAGTCTCTTGTGCAGTACTGTGTCAAATGCTTTCTGAAAATCCAAATATATGATGTCATAAGCCCTGCTCTGGTCATAAGTCTTGGTGGCCTCTTCAAAAAAATTCCAGAAGGTTTGTCAGGCATGACCTTCCTTTTTACGGAAACCATGTTGGCTATCCCTCAAGATATTGTTACGTTCAAGAAATAAGTCCAGCTCATCTTTTATGATAGATTCCAATATTTTGCATGCAATGCAAGTTAAACTGACTGGCCTGTAATTACCTGGCTCGCTACGGTCCCCTTTCTTATATATTGGTATTACATTGCCCTGTTTCCAATCATTTGGTATTTCTCCAGTTTCTCAAGACCGTCTAAAGATGGCAGATAGTGGTTAAAAGATGATCTCACTAACTTCGCTGAGCACTCTCGGATATAAGCCATCAGGACCCACCGCCTTATTTGCCTTTAGTTTATGCAACTTGTCTAATACTTCGTTATCCCTAACCTCAATTTCCGCTAAATAATCTTGAGCATTGGACAAGCCCTCTGGCCGAATAAAGACCCGCTCTAAGGTAAAATTCTCAACAAAGTAACTGTTTAAGGTATCCGCAATATCCTTGTTATCATATAGCAGCGATCCATTTTTATTCTTTGTGCACTTAACCTGCTCTTTGACTTTCCTTTTTCTGCTACAGTACTGAAAGAAGCGCTTAGGGTTAGTTTTTGCCCCCTCTGCAATTTGCCTTTCATACAGTCTTCTAGCATTCCTTAACTCTTTTCTGACCACAGCCCGCATTTTACAGTATTCAGCCTTAGTGTTCTCATTGTTATCCTCTATGTACATCTTATAAAGATTCCTCTTTTCCCTCAAGCTCCTACAAAGGGCTGCGGTCATCCACTGGGGATTCTGCTTTTTCAGCTTACTTTTGGACACCTTTGGAATTAATTTGCATTGTGAATCAAGTAAAACCCCCTTAAATCTTTCCCACATCTCATTTACAGACTCACAGTCCAGGAGTGTCTCCCATTTTATTTCACTTTGATATGAGCGCATCCTGTCAAAGTTTGCTCGCCTAAAATTGAAAATTTTTGTTTTTGAAGACACCTTTTTAACTTTCCATGAAACATCAAAATTAACAGTAGAGTGATCACTTGTCCCAAGTGGCTCCCGTACCTCAAAATTGCTAATTCTATCTGGGTCATTACAGAGCACTAAGTCTAAAATTGCCTTCTCTCTTGTAGGTTTATTAACATACTGCACCAAAAAATTACCATTTATGACATCTAGAAATTCTTCCTCCCCCCTACCCTGTCCTTTCACCATATCCCAATCAATACCAGGATAATTTAAGTCTCCCATTATAATAGTCCCTCCTCCTCTACAAGCTTGCGTAATCCTCTTAAAGAGCATGTCATTGACTGTACTGTCCAAAGCTGGTGGTCGATAGCATACACCTATGTTTAAACCGGTCTCGTGTTTGCCAGTGAGCCTGACCCGGATATCTTCGCAGGGCAAGGAATGTTCAATTTCAGGAATTTCCTGCACATTTATGTTTTCGTTCACATAGAGTGCTACACCCCCTCCTCGCCTATTGCATCTATCCTTCCTAAAGAGCTTATAACCTTCTACATTACATTCATCTCCATCCTCTTCACTAAGCCATGTCTCTGTAATCCCAACTATGTCATAGCCTTCACTAATCATAACGGCCTCAATTTCTCGAAATTTATTTTTAATGCTTCTTGCATTTAGATAAAAACATTTCAGGTTATCACGAACGCTCTTCCCCTTCGATTTCCCATGTGCCCGCTGATCAAAGCCCCTCACTACGCTTTCTTGCTTTAAAAATATATCATCAATAGTGCATGTAACGCTGTCAGCTTCCATCAGGGCAGTCTGCATTTCCCTCTGTGTAACACTTTCTAACCTCCCTGCCCCCCAAGTCCCTAGTTTAAATAACTCTCTGCTACCCTCAACATACGCTGACCCAGTGCAAAGGTACCTTTCCGCTTCAGGTGTAGCCCATCCGGCTTGAACAGGTCACCCCTGTCCCAGAAGTAGTTCCAGTGCCCCATAAACCTATACGCCTCTTTCCTACACCAGGTTCGTAGCAACATTTTAAACCTCCAGATAAAATTCTGCTTCCCTCTGCTTGCACGTGGTACCGGTAGAATCCCGGAGATCTCTACCTCGGAGGATCTTCTCCTAAGCTTTTCAGCTAATTCAACAAATTTGCCTTGCAGAACCTCAAACCTACCCTTACCTATGTCACTTATCCCAACATGGACCATGACAACTGGATCCTTCCCTGTTCTGGCCAGGAGCTTGTCCGCACGCTCCAGGAGGTCTCCTACCTGGGCACCAGGCAGGCAACACGCCGTACTAGACTCCTTTCTGCGCGAACAGACTAAACTGTCTATTCCTCTAAGTATTGAGCCCACTATCAATAACTCTTTTCTGAGGGGTAGAGGCCAACAGGGTGCCCTGCTGCTCATCAGTCTCCTCACTTTCAGGGTCAGGGGCCAATTCGAGTTCCTGCAAGGGCCGGAATCGGTTGGACACCTCAACCACTGGAGGAGCTGTCGCTGTACGGTGTGCATGCCCTTTCTTGCGCTGACGTCCTACCGTCACCCAACTTTCTCTCCCTGCCTGCTCTGGGGTCCCCGCACCACCCTGCTTTGGCGTACACACCATTTCTCTAAACGACATACTACTTAGTTCCTCTAGGAACTCTACTGATTGCGAACTCTGTCGCGCTGCCAACTGGCCCTGAAGATCAAGGATCTTGCTCTCCAGATGCTCAATTAGCTGGCACCGGTGACAGACAAACGCACCCTGGAAATCTCTTTCCAAAAGCGCGATCATCCTGCAACCGTCACATAGTTTTGGGCACATTTTGAACCCCCTACCTAATGACCTTGCTCACCCTAGATAAAAGAAAAATACTAATGCCAAGACAAAAGCTCAGGAACCACAATTTATTAATTTATTAACCTGAGAAGCCCTAAGCAGCAGTCATAATAGAAACTGTGGGGAAACTATGTAAACGGATAATAAGCCTCTTTTATGGACGATTCAAGTGACTGCTGCCCTACTAACTAAATACTAAATCTCAGATCCCTAGCCAAAAATGCAAACAGTTACTATCAAGCTAGCTAGCCACAACTACAACCCAGGGTAACCGAGATAAGAGTAAAGCCTCGGCTCCCTTTAATTAAAACGGACCGAATAAATAAGTCGTTTACTTTGTGAGCGAACTATACACAGTATCTCCCCCAACAGCTGTCGCTAAGCACTCAAACAAGCAGTTGAACTTTAATGAGCTGATCAAGGCACAGCAACCGGAAGAAAATACAAAGATAACGTAATTTGCAATGTGTTTAATCAGAAGAGCCCTTTGATAATAATAAAATGCGAAAAAGACAAAACCCCGGTTAAAATCAATATTCAAGTTTGGCAATGCGTTTATCTTTTGTAATGCGGTAGAGAACGAAGGATAGAGAACGAAGGGACTAAAAAAACCCCGTGAACGTCAATATTTATTGGCTAGAAGACTGAATGAAAGGCAAGCCACCAAGTATGAAACCAAGCCGGGTTATAGATAGATATCCCGGTAATTCGATAATATTCTTGGCGTTGAGAGCTTACTAAGGTTCGTTAGCTAAATCAGCTACAGAAAAACCAGGCGACAGTGTACCTCAGTCCTTGAAAACAACTCTGTTTTACTTTGCATATCACACAATTCACTTAGTTAGACAATTATTTAGCGTTTAATTTATTCTTTAAATTTAGCGTTTAAATTTATTTAAAATTTATTTTACTTGACCTTACTTTGCTCCCGGGAGACTGAAACGCCCCCAAAAAAACCCCCAAAAAACCCCTGTCGCCTTTGTTTGACCAGATTAGCGACTTAATTTGGCTGTTTGCTCACCGAGTTGTTACAAGGGGGAAAAAGGGGAGAAAGAAGACGGGGGGGAAGATTCTCCCTGCCCCTACTGCGACAAAGGTTATACCTCAGGAGCAAATCGTCTAATCACTATTAATGTTTGAGCTTTAACACACAAATTATTTTCAGAAAACCCCGTTTGCACAATAGTAAATCTTCAGCTTCAATCACTCCACACGTCTTACTCTGCCTCAACCCAAGCAGAATGACAACCAACGAACGGCGCCACAGCACAGCCAAGAGGTCAGAAGATAGCGGAGAGTGGTTTAAAGATGATCTTGCTAACTTCCCTGAGCACTCCAGGATATAAGCCATCAGGACCCACCGCCTTATCTGCCTTTAGTTTATGCAACTTGTCTAATACTTCGTTATCCCTAACCTCAATTTCCACGAAATAATCTTGAGCGTTGGACATGCCCTCTGGCTGAATGAAAACCCGCTCTGAGGTAAAATTCTCAACAAAAAAACTGTTTAAGGTATCCGCAATATCCTTGTTATCATATCGCAAGGATCCATATTTATTCTGTATGCACGTAACCTCCTCTTTGACTTTTCCTTTTATGTTACAGTACTATAAGAAGCGCCTAGGATTAGTCTTTGCCCCTTCTGCAATTTGCCTTTCATACAGTCTTCTAGCATTCCTCAGCTCTTTTTTGACCACAGCTCGCATTTTACAGTATTCAGCCTTAGTATTCTCATTGTTATCCTTTATGTACGTCTTGTAAAGATTCCTCTTATTCCTCAGACTCCTACGAAGCTGTGGTCATCCACTGAGGACTCTGCTTTTTCAGCTTACTTTTGGACACCTTTGGAATGAATTTACATTGTGAATCAAGTAAAACCCCCTTTAATTTTTCCACATCTCATTTACAGACTCACAGTCCAGTAGCGTCTCCCATTTTATTTCGCTTAGATATGAGCGCATCCCGTCAAAGTTTGCTCGCCTAAAGTTAAAAATTTTGGTTTTCGAAGACACCTTTTTAACTTCCCATGAAACGTCAAAATTAACAGCAGAGTAATCACTAGTCCCAAGTGGCTCCAGTACCTCAACATTGCTAAGTCTATCAGAGTCATTACAAAGCACTAAATCTAAAATGGCCTTCTCTCATGTAGGTTTATTAATATACTGCAACAAAAAAATTGTCATTTATAACATCCAGAAATTCTTCCTCCCCTTTACACTGTCCTTTCACCATTTTCCAATCAATACCAGGATAATTGAAGTCTCCCATAATAATAGTCCCTCCTCCTCTACAAGCTTGCCTAATCCTCTTAAAGAGCATTTCATTGACAATATTGTCCAAAGCTGGCGGTTGATAGCATACTCCTATGTTTAAACCTGTCTCGTATTTGCCAATGAGCCTGACCCAGATATCTTCTCAGGGCAAGGAATGTTCATTTTCGGGAATTTCCTGTACATTTATGTTTTCGTTCACATCGAGTGCTACACCCCCTCCTCGCCTATGACATCTATCATTCCTAAAGAGCTTATAACCTTCTACATTATATTCATCTCCATCCTCTTCACTAAGTCACGTCTCTGTAATCCCAACTATGTCATAGCCCTCACTAATCAAAACGGCCTCAAGCTCTGGAAATTTATTTTTTATGCTTCTTGCATTTAAATAAAAACATTTCAGGTTATTACTAATGCTCTTCCCCCTTGATTTCCCATGCGGCTGCTGCTTCAAGCCCCCCACTACGCTTTGTTGCTTTAAAAGTATATCATCAATAGTGCATGTAACGCTGTCGGCTTCCATCAGGGCAGTCTGCATTTCCCTATGTGTAACACTCACTAACCTCCCTGCCCCCCAAGTCCCTAGTTTAAATAATCCTGTGCTACCCTCAACATACGCTGACCCAGTGCTCGGGTGTAGCCCGTCAGACTTGAACAGGTCACCCCTGTCCCAGAAAAAGTTCCAGTGCCCCATAAACCCGTACCCCTCTTTCCTAGACCAGGTTCGCACCCACGTTAAACCTCCAGATGAAATTCTGCTTCCCTCTGCTTGCACGTGGTACCAGTAGAATCCCGGAGAAAACTACCATGGAGGATCTGCTCCTAAGCTTTTCAGCTAATTCCACAAATTTGCCTTGCAGAACCTCAAACCTACCCTTACCTATGTCATTTGTCCCAACATGGACCATGACAACTGGATCCCTCCCCGCTCTGGCCAGGAGCTTGTCCGCACGCTCCAGGAGGTCTCCTACCTGTGCACCAGGCAGGCAACATACCGAACGAGACTCCTTGTCACGCGAACAGACTAAGCTCTCTATTCCTCTAATGATTGAGTCCCCCACTATCACCAACTCCCTTTTCTGAGGGGAAGGGGCTAACAGGGTGCCCTGATGCTCATCAGTCCCCCCACTCTCAGGGTCAGGGGCCAAGTGGAGTTCCTGCAAGGGCCGGAATCGGTTGGACACCTCAACCACCGGAGGAGCTGTCGCTGTACGGTGTGCACGCCCTTTCCTGCTCTGTCGACCTACAGTCACCCAACTTTCTCTCACTGCCTGTTATGTGGTCCCCGCACACCCTTGCTTTGGCGTACACACCATTTCTCTAAACGACACACTACTTCGTTCCTCTAACTCTACTGATTGCAAACTATGTTGTGCCGCCAACTGGCCCTGAAGATCGGATCTTGCTCTCCAGATGCTCAATTAGCTGGTACCGGTGACAGACAAACCCACCCTGGAAATCTCTTTCCAAAAGTGCGATCATCCTGCAACCGTCACATAGGTTTGGCCACATTTTGAACCCCCTACCTAATGACCTTGCTCAACCTAGATAACAAGGAAAATTAATCAATGCCAAGACAGAAGCTCAGGGTCCACAATTTACTAACCTGAGAAGCCCTAAGCAGCAGTCACAATAGAAACCGCAGGGAAACTATGTAAATGGATAATAAGCCTCTTTTAGCAGGGGCTTAGTTTCAGTTAACAAAAAAATGAAATACCAAATTGAGACTAACTCGATTTGTAATAGGCACTCTGAATAAGCCGACTTGACTTTATATAGTTCCAGTACTATTAGTATACTAATCTAAAAATATCCAGGTCTTAGCTGAGAATCCAGATAAAACAGACTGGCTACAGCGCCCAGGAGAAACGGGATCGGGGCAGGCAGAGCACTCCGTTAAACCTTACCGTTTGAAATTCCAACCTAACTGAATGGATGACTTAAGTAACAGCTGCCCTACTGACTAAATGCTAAATCTCAGATCCCAAGTCAAAAATGCAAACAGTAAATATCTAGCTAACTAGCCACAAATACAACCTAAGGTAACTGAAACAGAGTAAAGCTCTGGTTCCCCTTAATTCAAACGGACCGAAAAAAGTCTTTCACTATGTGAGCGAACAAAACATGGTATCTCCCCCAACAAGCTGTCGCGAAGCACTCAAACAAGCAACTAAACTTTAATCAGCTGATCATATCATATAATTGATGTCACTTTAATATGTGCACAACAGCACTTTATGCCCTTAGTCCCTCATAAATGCCCTCGACTGTCATTCATCACAATTTAATAAGAACAAGGCACTGGATGTTGCATTGCTGCAGTCCCACACTACATCTACACACCCCAAACAGTTCCCAATTCTCCATGTTTCAACTTTTTATTTATATTTTTCATGTAACTTACATCGCTTCAATGAGCACTGTCGCACTTTATATCCTTAATCTCCATAAATATCTGTCATTTTTCACAATCTCAACAAGGATTATGTACTGGTTTGCATTGCTGCAGTCTCACACTCCATCTATACACTCCAACAGTCCCCAATCCTTCATGTTTCAACTTTCATGTAATTTATATTTATGTAACTGATACCACTTTAATATGAACACTATAGCACATTATATCCTGTTCCGCTCCTGGATATCTGTCATTTGTCACCATCTCAATAATAATAATGTACTGGTTTGCATTGCTGCAGCCTCATACTCCATCTTCACACCCCATAACAGTTCTCTTTCCACCATCTGTCTATTAATCGGTTGTGCCTGGAAACTGGATGTATGTATGAAAAGATATTTTAATCTGCACTATTTTTGTATTGTGAATGCTATCTTTTTTCCTTATCTCGTTTTATAATGCACCATATTGTAATCTATTGTCTTGTACTGTACTGTCTATTTACCTGGCTTTCTTTTAACTTTGTTACCATCAACCTGCCTAGGGACTACAAATGTAAACTAGCCATTGGCTATAATCTGGCATCTTTACATGTAAATGTTCATCAAGATGCGCTGTCCATGCCACTTAATAAATAAATAGCATCATCAAGGCACCGCAACCGGAGGAAAATACAAAAATGACGTAATTTGCAATGTGTTTACTCAGAAGAGCCCTTAGGTAATAATGAGATGCGAAAAAGACAAAAACCCCGGTGAACGTCAATACTTACTGGCTAGAAGACTGTATGAAAGGCAAGCGACCAAGTATGAAACCAAGTATGAAGCTAATAGTTAGCTAGATATCCAGGTAATTCGAGCATACTCTTAGCGTTGAGAGCTTGCTGAAGTTTGTTAGCTAAATCAGCTACAGAAAAACCTGGCAACAGTAGCTCAGTCCTTGAAAACAACTCTGTTTTACTTTGTATATCACACAATTCACTTAGTTAGACAATTTATATAGTGTTTAAATTTATTTTACTTTACTTTGCTCCTAGGAGACTAAAACCCCCCGAAAAAAACCCCATGTTTTATTTTCTCTTAGTGTGTGCAGTGTGGGCATTACTTCTGGTGTTGTCCATGTTCATCAAGCCGGTACTGAGCTTCTAAGGGGGCTATCCCTCAGCCCCGTTACATCCACTGACGTAACCGGAAGTCATGGGCCTGATAAAATGGCAATGGCGCAGTCCATGGCTTTAAAGCGGGATTTTAAAAACGTATTTATGCTGGATCTATGTATTGCTGTAAGGGTCAACGCAGATTTTTAAAGCCAGGAAGGTATTATCAACTCAAATAATACAACTTATAGAAACGTTTTCGTTCCCCTTTAATATAGAGCTGTATGGCTGAAGATACTGCATATGAGTTCATTATTATCAACAACACAAGATTTGTTTAACAGATGAGACCATTGCAGTCTAGCATTAACTATCACAAGTATACAGAAAATTACCATTTAGCACAAAGTGTGGTGTTTGTGGTATAAAAAAGAGCCAATCAGTGTGTGTTTCTGTGTGTGAGAGAGATTTCTTTACAGGCAAGGTTGGTGTAATGTGTGTGTGAGCATGTGCGCGTGCACTCTCAGAAATAGGGGTACAGCAGGAGTCCATTTCTGTTCCCCGAGGTACATTCAGCACTTATGTATCCCCAAGGGCTAACTATAGGACCTCAAGGTACCTGTGTGAACCTTTTTAGGGTCTAAAAGGTACTTTTATGTTCCAAATCTAATAGGTACCCACTTCTGAGGGTACAACAGCAGTACCTTCGAGGGTACCGCCCCAGTGACAAGCCTTTTACCCCTAAAAGTACAAATAGGTACCATTTTTTCTGATAGTGTGTGGTGTCCCCACAGGTTGGGTTTATGTAATCTGTGTGTGCATGTGTGTGTGTGAGATTTCTTTACAGGCTAGGTTGGTGTTATCTGTGCGCGTGTGTATGTGTGTGTCTGGGTTACTGTAATCTGTGTGTGTGTGTGTGTGTGTGTGTGTGTGTGTGTTCTGCACAGGCTGGGTTGGTGTAATCCGTGTGTGTGTGTGTGTTTCTGCACAGGCTGGGTTGGTGTAATCTGTGTGTGTGTGTGTGTGTGTTTCTCCACAGGCTGGGTTGGTGTGATCTCACAGAGGGCTGCTGTGATGCTCTGGCCTCAGTCCTGCGTTCTCCTCACTCAGAGCTGAGAGATCTGGAGCTCAGAGACAATGAGCTGCAGGATTCAGGAGTGACGGCGCTCTCTGCTGGACTGGAGGACCCTCACTGTAAACTGCAGAGACTGGGGTGAGTGCACAGATTTTCTTCTATTAGGGAGATGGAGATCACTCATTTTTCCTCAGTTATCACCTGTATTAGGCTGGAAATACACCAGGTGCGTTCGCGGCGCAAAACGCCAGTGGCAGCAGAAGGTACCCATTATTTTCTATTGAAGCTGCTCCACCAGCAACGCAAGCCGCGCACAATCGTGCCAGCCCACGCGACAAATCTCTTCATTTACGCGGCTGGACTATTTTTTTCCTTCTGTGCGCGACAACACGGCCCCACCAACCGGAAAAAACTACATGAAACTGTATCAAAAACGAGTACAACAAGTTTAAAAGTGATAAAAATTAAAAATTTGATTGCACTGGAGCCACAGGAGTCTAGCTTTGTTTTTGTTTGAATTATATTCCAAAAACAGAAGCAGTTTCAGTGTTTCTATCATCCATCTGTCGACGTGGACGTTCCCTCCACTAATGTCTCACATAAAAGCCATTACATGAAGATACTGATTAATGTGCTCTAAACTTCAATTTACACAGCTTCAATCACTCTGTAAACCTCAGCTAACACATTCATAAGAATCACGTACACCATATTAAAATCAGCTGAGTCGCTGGACTAATATGAAGCAAGAGTGTGTCTGATCTAACGGCTGTCAACTCATAATTAAATAAAAGCTCCCACACACACTGGTGTTTAGGAATTTGCATTTTTCATGAGTTGGCCACACAACAGTTGGGACTGCGGATTGTAGATGTTTGATGTGCAGCACAATCCTCAATTCTGATAAGTCATGGAAAACGCAGATAAACTCAAACAGCAGTGATTTTTACAGCATTCATTAGATTCACAGGTACTTGAATCCTAAAAGATTTACTCGTAAATGAATAATTCCTTAAATCCTCTTCATAAAAGTGATTTTATAGAGAGGTGCGGGACAACATTGGACTGACGCACATGTACCAGGGGCATGATGACATCATCAAATATGACCTTCATGTTTTGCCCCTCCCCCAATATTAACCCTGTCAACGCCGATGCCCCCAGCACATCCTGTACAGCAACAGCAGCGCAGCCGACAGAGGACTGAGAGAGGAAACGTGCAGGAGGCACAGGGAGAGCTGGAGTATTTCCTCATGATAATAATAATGTGTGTTTCTGTATGTGTGTGTGTGTGTGTGTGTGTTTTTTCTGTGTGTGTGTGTGTGTGTGTGTGTGTGTGCGCACGCCTGTGTATGTGTTTCTGTTTGTGTGTGTGTGTGCACGCCTGTGTGTATGTGTTTCTGTTTGTGTGTGCGCGTGTGTGTGTGTGTGTGTGTGTGTGTGTGTGTGTGTTTGTTCTTCTCTCTGCAGGTTGTCAGGTTGTAGAGTCACACAGACAGGTTGTGATTCTCTGGCTTCAGCTCTGAGTTCAAACCCCTCACACCTGAGAGAGCTGGACCTGAGATACAATCACCCAGGAGACTCTGGAGTGAGGGCTCTGTCTGCTGCTAAACTGGACACACTCACACTGCTGTAAGTACACACACACACACACACACACACACACTGCTGTAAGTATACACACACACATTGCTGTAAGTACACACTCACTCACTCACTCAATTAAACAAAGCTTTATTGGCATGAGGTAAATGATACATACAGATTGCCAAAGCATGAACATTTTTTTTGAACAGAGGAAGACACAGTGCTGTGAAAAAGTATTTGCCCCTTCCAGATTTATTTTTTTGCATATTTGTCACACTTAAATGTTTCAGATCATCAAACAAATTTTAATATTAGACAAAGATAACCCAAGAAAATATGAAATGCAGTTTTTAAATGATTTCATTTATTGAGGGAAAGTAGCTATCCAAACCTACCTGGCCCTATGTGAAAAAGTAATTGCCCCCTAAACCTAATAACTGGCTGTGCCACCCTCGGCGACAACAACTGCAATCAAGCATTTGCGATAACTGGCGATGAGTCTTTCACATCGCTGTGGAGGAATTTTGGCCCACTCTTCTTTGCAGCATTTTAACTCAGCCACATTGGAGGGTTTTCATGCATGAGCAGCCTGTTTAAGGTCATGCCACAGCATCCCAATCGGATTTATGTCTGGACTTTGACTAGGCCACTCCAAAACCTTCATTTTGTTTTTGAAGCCATTCAGAGGTGGACTTGCTGGTGTGTTTCGGATCATTGTCCTGCTGCATAACCCAAGCGCTTGAGCTTGAGGTCCCACACTGATGGTCGGACATTCTCCATCAGGATTTTCTGGTAGAGAGCAGAATTAATGCTTCCATCAATTTCGGCAAGTTGTCCAGGTCCTGAAGCAGTAAAGCAGCTGCAGACCATCACACTACCACCACCATGTTTGACTTTTGGTATGATCTTTTTATTAAATGCTGTGTTAGTTTTCTGCCAGATGTAACGGGACGCACACCTTCCAAAAAGTTCAACTTTTGTCTCGTCAGGCCACAGAATATTTTCCCAAAAATCTTGGGGATCATCAAGATGTATTTTGGCAAATGTGAGACAAGCCTTTGTGTTCTTTTTTGGTCAGCGGTGGTTTTTAGCCTTGGAACTCTCCCATGGATGCCATTTTTGCCCAGTCTCTTTCCTATTGTTGAATCATAAACACTCACTTCAACTGAGGCAAGTGAGGCCTACAGTTCTTTAGATGTTGTTCTTGGTTCTTTCGTGACCTCCTGGATGAGTCATCGATGCACTCTTAGAGTAATTTTGGTAGGCTGGCCACTCTTGGGAAGGTTCACCACTGTTCCAAGTTTTCTCCATTTGTGGATAATGGCTCTCACCATGGTTCACTGGAATCCCAAAGCCTTAGGAATGGCTTTGTGACCCTTTCCAGACTGATTGATGTCAATTTCTTCGTTTCTCATCTGTTCTTGAATTTTAGTTAGCGGCATGACGTGTTGCTTTTTGAGATCTTTTAGCATATTTCACTTTGTCAAACAGGTTCTATTGAAGTGATTTCATGATTAAACAGGTCTGGCAGTAATCAGTCCTTGGTGTCACTACTGAAAATGGACTAAAAAAAATGTGTTTAATCACAGTTAATTCATGATTTAACAGGGGGGGCAATTACTTTTTCGCATAGGGCCAGGTAAGTTTGGATAGCTTTTTTCCCATAATATATGAAATCATCATTTAAAAGCTGCACTTTATATTTACTTGGGTTGTCTTTGTCTAATATTATAATTCGTTTGATGATCTGAAACATTTAAGTATGAAAAATATGCAAAAAAAGTAAGAAATCAGGAAGGGGGCAAATACTTTTTCACGGCACTGTATGTATGTATAAAAAGTTTAATATAAAAATGCAAAAATGGCATATTAAAGAATAAATTCATAAACTTTTTTTAAAAAATCAGGAAAAACTAAATTATAATATACTCACTCACTGTGTTCTGCTGTTCTTACAGTGTGGACCATGGAGGAGAGAACAGGACCAAACCAGGACCCAGGAAATGTGAGTGTGTATCGACACAGAGCACTTTCACTGATACACTCTCTGCTCTGTGTGTGTTTGTGTGTGTGAGAGTCTTAACTAAAACATCTCTCTTACACACACACACACACACACACACACAAGGAGATATAAGCACATAAACACATAGGTGCTGTCACAGCTCTCTCTATCTCTCTCTCACACACATGATGAGATGAATATTAATAATGATAATTAATCTCATTAATGTCTCTGGGGTGCAGACGGCTGTCACCTCACACTGGATCCAAACACAGCGCACAGAAAGCTGTCACTGTCTACGGGGAACAGGAGTGTGACACACACACCGGGGAGAGGGGAGCCGTGTCCTTATCATCCAGAGAGATTTGAGTCTGAGCGGCAGGTTTTGTGCAGAGAGAGTGTGTGTGAGCGCTGTTACTGGGAGGCTGAGTGGAGTGTGTGTGAGGGGGGGATGGGTTTGTATAGCAGTGACAGATAAAGGAATCAGCAGGAGAGGAGGGGTGGGGGGCTGTAGGTTTGGACAGAATAAAATCTCCTGGAGTCTGAGGTGCTCTGAGGGGCGTTACTCCATCAGTCACAATAATAACACAACACCCTTACCTGCCCCCTCCCCCTACCGCAGTGCAGGAGTGTGTGATGACAGTGATGGTGGAGAGTGTGTGTACAGGGTCGGTGTGTGTGTGGACTGTCCGGCCGGCACTCTGTCCTTCTACAGCGTCTCTGACTCTGACACACTGACCCTCCTGCACAGAGTCGACACACACTTCACCCAACACACACCCCTCTGTGCTGGGTTTGGATTGTACAACTATAACTCCACAGTGTCCCTCTGTGAACTGGAGTAGAAACACACACACACACACACACACACACACACCCATATCCACACACAGATTACACACTCTCATTGGCAATTTCACATACACACTAGTGCTGCACGATTTGGTAAAAATGTGCGACTGCGATTATAGTGGACCATATTGCAATTTGCAATTGGGATTACGCTATGATTTTTAAAAAAAATGGTATCTTGAGGCTACTTGCTTTGTTATCAATGTGACCCGTGATATCTATGAGCAGGCTGTGCTTCCCCGTTACAAATCCCCCAAACAACACTCTCAATCAAATAAATCACCCAGAGGCAGAGGTTTAGAAAAATATAACAATATTTATTCAGTAAAATCTAAAATGATGGGTGAAGGGAAATACTCAAATCCATGACATCAAAGTTCTGCCAACAAGGTAAGCATGTATGTCAAGGTAAAATATTGACCAGAACCCAAGTGTTTAGGAGGGCAGAGACAACCAGGTACTATGCTCAAGTAACCCAACCTAAAGTGATAAGGCTCACACATAAGAGGGCTTCTAGAGCCCAAAACAGTACGGTGAAGGAAACAGTTATCCCCCTGCACAGTCAGGGTTTCACTACAACACTGTCCACTGATGTTTCACTGCACACTGACGGTTCGCTGCAACTAGATAATTCACTGCACACCGGTGGTTCGCTACAACCTAATAATTCACTGCACACTGGTGGTTCACTGCAACTTGATAATACACTGCACATTGATGTTTCACTGCAGCTAGATAATTCACTGCACACCGGTGGTTCGCTACAACCTAATAATTCACTGCACACTGGTGGTTCACTGCAACTTGATAATACACTGCACATTGATGTTTCACTGCAGCTAGATAATTCACTGCACACCGGTGGTTCACTACAACCTAATAATTCACTGCACACTGGTGGTTCACTGCAACTTGATAATACACTGCACATTGATGTTTCACTGCAGCTAGATAATTCACTGCAC
Source organism: Gymnothorax javanicus (assembly GCA_029692085.1). Lineage (NCBI taxonomy): Eukaryota > Metazoa > Chordata > Actinopteri > Anguilliformes > Muraenidae > Gymnothorax > Gymnothorax javanicus. The sequence goes on along the minus strand of JAFJMP010000046.1, from coordinate 53,087 downwards.
ACCGGTGGTTCTCTATCAACCTAATAATTCACTGCACACCGGCGGTTCGCTACAACCTAATAATTCACTGCACACTGGTAGTTCACTGCAACTTGATAATACACTGCACACTGATGTTTCACTGCTGCTAGATAATTCACTGCACACCGGTGGTTCGCTACAACCTAATAATTCACTGCACACTGGTAGTTCACTGCAACTTGATAATTCACTGCACACTAGTGGTTCACTACAACTTGATAATACACTGCACACTGATGTTTCACGGCAACTTGATAATTCACTACACGCCGGTGGTTCACTACAACCTGATAATTCACTGCAGACTGGTAGTTCACTGCAACTTGATAATTCACTACACGCCGGTGGTTCACTACAACCTGATAATTCACTGCACACTGGTTCACACCGAATACACACAACCGTGTCGTTACTGAAATGAGAATCACTGGTACTCGCTACCCCCCCAAATACAGGACTAGATAATATGGCTGCCTCTTAAATCATTTTTGATAATTCTAGGTTAGGAAAAACAGTTGTTGCCAGTAGATGGCATTGGCACAAACAATCTGTCACACACATAGAAGCCTTTAGTATACAATATGTAACCTATTAAAACAATAACCTTTAATGTATAGCTTTACTTTAAAGAAATGCCCACCTTGATCCTAGTGCTGACCAGCCCTGCTGGTATCACTACTGCTACCACTTAAGGATCATATATATTATATATATATATATATATATTCTATAAAAAGACAATGTTTACAAAAAAATTAATACCATATGAAAAACAATATGTAAACAAAATGTGCAAGCTGGGTAGCCCATCTACATAGTAGTTCCACGCAATGCATCTACCACCTATGGTAAACAAGATGAGTTTGTATTTCAAGGCTTTGCCTTGGAACACTTACACAGGCTACACTTTACCAGACATAAAATCCAGGGCCGGATCTGGGGGGGGTTTCCTGGGTTCCGGAAACCCCCCCCGCCCCTGCCCTGAGCATGTACCTTCAAAATAAGCAAAAAAAAAAAAATCCTCACAGGACTACTCAGCCGCACGGGAAAAAAAAAAAAAAGTTATCCATAAGCGATAGTGGATGCAGTCTCACAGCTGAGTCAACGGGGGGCACCTACGCAAGGGAAATCACTGGTGCTACGCCAGCCTTGAAAGTTACTTCCCTTTGTTTCACCACTTCCGACCACACGCTTTTTCACCAGAAAAATAACATAGCCTACGAGTCATTTTCAAATTCAAGTTGCGAGTCTGCAAGAACCATGCCAAGGAAAAAAATCACAATGAAGACACAATGAGCCTTTGCTATATTTCTGTGCTGAAGGACAGGAGCTCAGTGCACATTTTCTTGCATGATCTAATAAAAATCATACTCTCTTTGTACTCAAGGTTTGAAATTTTGTTGTTGATTTTTGATGAGGCTTTAACATTTAGGATATTTTCTCAGTTGCATGGGTGAAGACATACAGCACCCTCCATAATTATTGGCACCCCTGGTTAAGATGTGTTAAAAGCCTTAAAATAAATTCAATTTTTATTGCAGAAGCATACTCTCACACTGAAAATTGTAAAAAAAATGTAACCTTCAACTCAAGTGAATTTTAAGGGGAAAAAAAAAAATCCCTGACTAAGAAATAATTATTTTTCATAAAATCACCTGTTCCACAATTATTGGCACCCCTAACAATTCCTAGGAAATAAATGTAATTGAAGTATTTCTGTCATTTCTACAGTAGTTTACAAAGTTGATCAGAGTATCTAGGAACATTTCATTAGTAATTCATCACTTCCCGTTTCCCTGGGGTATAAATATGACGTGACACAGAGGCCATTTCTCTTATCCACTCTTCAACATGGGAAAGACAAAGGAACACACTATTCAAGTAAGGCAGATGTGTGTCAACCTTCACAAGTCAGGCAATGGCTACAAGAAAATAGCCACTCGCCTGCACCTGCCCATATCTACTGTCAGAGGAATCATTAAGATGTTTAAAACAACTGGAACAGTAGTAAACAAGCCTGGACGAGGACGCAAGGTTATTTTGCCACCACGCACAGTGAGGAGGATGGTAAGACAAATAAAAAGTTCTCCAAAGCTCACTGTTAAAGAATTGCAACAAATGGTAGCATCTTGGGGTCACAAAGTCTCCAAAACAACCATCAGGCGCTATCTACATGCCAACAAGCTGTTTGGGAGGCACGCACGGAAAAAAACTTTTCTCACTCACAATCATAAACACAAACGTCTGGAGTTAAGCTAAGCGTACTGGGACTTCAACTGGGACCGTGTGCTTTGGTCAGATGAGACCAAGATAGAGCTTTTTGGCAACAAATACTCTAAGTGGGTCTGGCGGAACACAAAAGATGAGTATGCAGAAAAGCACCTCATGCCCACTGTGAAGTATGGGGGAGGATCGGTGATACTTTGGGCCTGTTTCTCTTCCAGAGGCCTTGGGAACCTTGTTAGGGTGCATGGCATCATAAACGCTTTGAAATACCCAGACATTTTAAATCAAAATCTGGTGGCCTCTGCCCGAAAGCTGAAGATGGGTCGTCACTGGGTCATTCAGCAAGATAATGACCCTAAACATGTGGCCAAATCCACACAGAAATGGTTCACCAGACACAGAATTAAGCTCCTCCCATGGCCATCTCAGTCCCCAGACCTCAACCCCATTGAAAACCTGTGGAATGTGCTGAAGAGGGGAGTGCAGAGGAGAGGACCCAGGTCACTGGATGATTTAGAGAGATTGTGCAAAGAGGAATGGTCGAAGATCCCTCTTTCTGTATTCTCCCATCTTGTGAAACATTATAGGAGAAGATTAGGTGCTGTTTTGTTGGCAAAAGGGGTTGTACAAAGTATTAACATCAGGGGTGCTAATAATTGTGGCACACATGATTTGATGTAAAAATAATTATTTCTTAATGTGGGATTTTTTTTCCCACTGAATAAATGCACTTGAATTAAAGGTTGGATTTTCCTCTTTTTTTCATTGTGGTCCTATATTATTTAGAAAAAAACTGAATTTATTAGAAGCTAAAGAACACATCTTAACCAGGGGTGCCAATAATTATGGAGGGCGCTGTATGATCTTGGTGTAGATTTACTGTTAAGCTGAATGGGTACTTGGTTTAAAAGGCATTCCTGTTGGTTATTAGAGACATTTTAACATGATCTATTTTGGTTGAAATTGGATGTAGAATGCCTGGAAATGGCTCGATTTTTGCATCAGAAATAGCTAAAATGCTGGATTTTTCGGGGGCTTCGCCTCCTGAGCCCCCACAGGGGCACTGCCCCTTGATCTCGCCAGGGGGCCTATGCGGTCCCCTGGACCCCCCGCCAGGAAACCCCCCCACAACTCATTTTGTCCGACCCTGAAATCACTTCCTGAATGCATTAAAATACTAGTAAGCACATTATAGGTTGACAGAACTTACATTTCAAACGCTTGCTGTAGCTTATATGGTTTGTTTGCTCCCTGCTTCCAGCGTCGGCAACGTGGACTGTCTACCGCACTTCCTTACAAACGGGGTTTTAGCAACTACCGCGAGAGAATGGGTTTTTTTTTTCCCCAACTACCGCGAGAGCACTCGCGTTTTCACGCCAGCGGTGTGCCGGGCAATGCCTCTTTTAACAGGGTCCTAAAGCCCTACCTGTCACATCAAGGAAAATGCAGAGAATAATGATAGTTTTGAAGGGTATATTTCTCAACTCAAAAAATGCAAACATTAAGGCGCATAAAAATACAGAACAAGTTTATAGCACTGTTCAAAATAACATTTTCCAAAGAAGAGGTTTTTCTTTTTTTGAAAATCAAGATATTTTTGCAAAGTGCAAATGCAGTGGCACTATTGGCACTAACTTAGATGCTTTTATGCAGGCATTTTTGTAAACCTTTTAAGTGTTACTTTATACAAAAACCTAAAAGCTTGTACAGTACTGTAAAAAAATAAAGGCATGTCTGTGCTGTACAAAAGCAGTAGCACCATTGGGAATTAGCGGTTATCAGTTGTCTCTTTGTCTTTACTTTGCTGGGCTTTCATCACATGCATTCTTCATGCTTCTGACTGTGCTGTCCCAAGTGTTGATACAGATTGGTAGTGTTGCCGCGGGATGTGGAGAATTTAACTTTGCAAGTTTTACACAACACGTCTTTCTGTTCAACGTCGCCGTACCTGAAATCTAAGTATCGCCATATGATAGATGTTGCGTTTTTTTTTTTTCTTGTTTCGCCACCAACTCACTCTCAGCCTGGGCTTGCTCATGCTCCTGCTCCTGATTTTATTCGGCGTCAAGGTTGGTCACTGAGAACTGTAGCGAGAAGTCACGTGACCATACCTGCTACACAGACCACGGCTGCGTCTCAATAGTTTTTTTTCGTCGAGGAAAGTTCCGAACTCTTGAAAACTGATCCGGAAATGATTACGTGGCAACTATGATAAGAGCCTTCGAATTCTTTAAATGTTAAAGATCGGTGTCTCAGTGTTTCCTGATTTACCTCCTTTAGCGTAGGGTACACGGCACCATCCTTTTCGAAAAGAAAGGAGATAATGCTATTCCACAATTCTGCGCAGCAGCAGTATTTAAAGCGGCGACCATTCATCCGGCCAATCGCGTAAAGGAACGTATGTGATTCTGTCATGTTCACGTTGCCTGCTTTAAGTGCATTCAGATTTTCTTATTAGCGTGGTTGTCTTCCTAAGCGGTAGGAATTCCATATTACACCTTTCCTTTATCTTCAGACGTTTTCTACATAGATTAAAGAAAATTGGTTTGGAATTCGTGGATAAGACGTAATTTTTGACTACTCGGACACAGCCCAGGATAGTTTGTGGGCGTAACGTCAACAGACTACATACACTTAAAGGAGACGTAGTTATGTTCACTGGCACGCACACGTTTATTGAGATCAGGGGTCACCAACTCTGCTCCTGGAGGGCTACCATCCTGTAGGATTCTACTCCAACCCTAATTCAACACACCTGATTCAGCTCATTAGCTATTTAACAAGATCATGAGCTGGGCAATTAAGTAGCTAATTACTTGAATCAGGTGTGTTGAATTAGGGTTGGAGTAGAAACCTACAGGTTGGTAGCCCTCCAGGAACAGAGTTGGTGACCCCTGATTTAGATTAAATCTCAAATTGCAGTCTTTTTTGCGGTTATGTAATCAAATTGCTGGATATTGCGATTGTAATTGCGATTAGATTAATCGTGCAGCACTAATACACACTGTAACCACATACTCATACAAACATGCACACACACCCCCAAATTCACACACATGCACACTAATAAAGACACTCTGCTACGCGGACACTCAACATACCAATCTGCCCCCCCCCACTCCTACCACGGAGCAGGAGCCGATGATGATGATGATGATGATGATGATGATAGAGGAGTGTGTGTGTGTGTGTGTACACAGCAGGAGTGTGTGATGATGATGGTAGAGGAGTGTGTGTGTGTGTACAGAGCAGGAGTGTGTGCTGATGATGGTAGAGGAGTGTGTGTGTACAGAGCAGGAGTGTTCACTCATATCCACACGCAGCCTGTTTCAAGAACACATTTTCACTCTTTTATGGTCCTTCTCTCTCTCTCTCTCTCTCTCTCTCTCTCTCTCACACACACACACACACACACACACTTGCACACGCACACCCTTTTATGCCTAAACACACTCATAAACTCCTGCACACATTCATCCTCACATGCTCACACTCACTCTTACGCACATAAACACTTGTGCACCGGTGTGTACACACACAATCACACATACACACACACACACACATGCATGCACACAAAATCACAAACACACACCTGACAGTACTGTGTGTCTCCTGAGTTAAATGGATTGTTTATCTTGGAGAATAATGTAAAACAGGTGGAGCTGAATATAATCATGATTCACCTAAAGGGGGCGTGTTCTGCCTCTTCTGAGTTCGGCTCAGTGGCGTCACTGATGATCACAGTGTATTTCTGTCCTTAAGATGATTAAATGAGTTTGATGCTGGGGAAAGATGAAGGATAAAATGCTTTTGAAGTGGAGTAATAATTCTGTCTCCTGTTTCTGCATCTCTGTATAAAAGAAGCCTGTGGCAAACTCCTGTGTGAGGTGCCCATTATTTTAATAATTTTTACAAGAGTTCCCATGTGAAAGTCTGAGTGTAACTGCAGCTGATGGGGGAATGCAGAATGATCACTGTAATGTACTTATTTCCTTTCATTACTGTACACTATCATGGATTCAATGGATTGAGTGTCATCATATTTTGTCTGAACCTGTTTTTGTGAATAAAACTGAATTTAAAAATGAATTGTTTTTCTGTCATGATTTTCTCCTCCCTGATGTGTTGAGCTGTGACCCAGCAGGAGTTATTAATGAATATATATTATGCAGGAGCTCAGTATGAATAAATCTTTTCAGGGCTAAAATCTGCTCTGCTGAAGCTCTGACATCATCTCCTGTGCTGCACATGGATTCCAGAATAAGAAACACTGGTTATGCTGAGATGCTGCTTCTGTTACTACAGTGTAACAATTCAGTAAATTTCAATACAAAGAACTGTTTATCTATTGAGCAGGTTTGCTTGGTACTGGTCAAAGACATGGCTCTCCTGTGGGTCTAACCCTGGATCTGCTGCACATCATTTGGATGGATTAAACCACGAAACTAAAAGTAATCATAGAAGAAGAGTGCAGTCTCTGCTGTGAAGTGTTTCTGAGCTCCTGCAGTTTTTCTGATTCATACAGCTTTATATGTATCTCCTGCGACTGCAGTCACTCACCACTGACTCTATGGAGGACTGGATCCAGACCAGCACAACTAGGCCCCGACATCAGTCAGTGTGGAAGCGGAGGGTCCTTTCCATCCTTTCCATGTTACAGCCAAGCAGAGCTCCTGAACCAGACTGGCTCAAGGGCCGTGTACTGCAGGAGAGCCCAGCTCAGCTGGGTGGTGTAGTGGCTCCGCTTCTCCAGCTGTTCCTGAACGCCAGATTTGTCCCCAGCGCATGGAAGGAGACGCCCATTGTTGCAGCCCTTGGCATCAATATACAGCGCCCTCCATAATTATTGGCACCCCTGGTTAAGATGTGTTAAAAGCCTAAAAATAAATTCAATTTTTATTGCAGAAGCATACTCTCACACTGAAAATTGTAAAAAAAATGTAACCTTCAACTCAAGTGAATTTTAAGGGGGAAAAAATCCCTGACTAAGAAATAATTAGTTTTCATAAAATCACCTGTTCCACAATTATTGGCACCCCTAACAATTCCTAGGAAATAAATGTAATTAAAGTATTTCTGTCATTTCTACAGTAGTTTACAAAGTTGATCAGAGTATCTAGGAACATTTAATTAGTAATTCATCACTTCCTGTTTCCCTGGGGTTTAAATATGACGTGACACAGAGGCCATTTCTCTTATCCACTCTTCAACATGGGAAAGACAAAGGAACACACTATTCAAGTAAGGCAGATGTGTGTCGACCTTCACAAGTCAGGCAATGGCTACAAGAAAATAGCCACTTGCCTGCACCTGCCCATATCTACTGTCAGAGGAATCATTAAGATGTTTAAAACAACTGGAACAGTGGTAAACAAGCCTGGACGAGGACGCAAGGTTATTTTGCCACCACGCACAGTGAGGAGGATGGTAAGACAAATAAAAAGTTCTCCAAAGCTCACTGTTAAAGAATTGCAACAAATGGTAGCATCTTGGGGTTACAAAGTCTCCAAAGCAACCATCAGGCGCTATCTACATGCCAACAAGCTGTTTGGGAGGCACGCACGGATAAAACCTTTTCTCACTCACAATCATAAACACAAACGTCTGGAGTTAAGCTAAAAAGCGGTACTGGGACTTCAACTGGGACCGTGTGCTTTGGTCAGATGAGACCAAGATAGAGCTTTTTGGCAACAAACACTCTAAGTGGGTCTGGCGGAACACAAAAGATGAGTATGCAGAAAAGCACCTCATGCCCACTGTGAAGTATGGGGTAGGATCGGTGATACTTTGGGCCTGTTTCTCTTCCAGAGGCCTTGGGAACCTTGTTAGGGTGCATGGCATCATAAACGCTTTGAAATACCCGGACATTTTAAATCAAAAATCTGGTGGCCTCTGCCCGAAAGCTGAAGATGGGTCGTCACTGGGTCTTTCAGCAAGATAATGACCCTAAACATGTGGCCAAATCTACACAGAAATGGTTCACCAGACACAGAATCAAGCTCCTCCCATGGCCATCTCAGTCCCCAGACCTCAACCCCATTGAAAACCTGTGGAGTGAGCTGAAGAGGAGAGTGCAGAGGAGAGGACCCAGGTCGCTGGATGATTTAGAGAGATTGTGCAAAGAGGAATAGTCGAAGATCCCTCTTTCTGTATTCTCCCATCTTGTGAAACATTATAGGAGAAGATTAGGTGCTGTTTTGTTGGCAAAAGGGGGTTGTACAAAGTATTAAAATCAGGGGTGCTAATAATTGTGGCAAATATGATTTGATGTAAAAGAATGATTTCTTAATGTGGGATTTTTTTCCCACTGAATAAATGAACTTGAATTAAAGGTTGGATTTTCCTCTTTTTTTCATTGTGGTCCTATATTATTTAGAAAAAAACTGAATTTATTAGAAGCTAAAGAACACATCTTAACCAGGGGTGCCAATAATTATGGAGCGCGCTGTAAACGGCGAGGAGCTCGACTGGTGCAAATGTTATTCCATCAAGCACCGTGAAACTAAAACCAAATATAACAAAACATTAATCCCTTCACATATCAAAGATTAATGACAAGTTCATACACTTCTTAAAATATAGCCCATAATATTACAAATAATTTGCAGTCTCATTAAGTATTAAAGCCAGCGCTTTTGAACCGTAGGCTAAAATGGCCGAGTTGAATACGTTTTTACCAAGTCTAGATTCACGCAGCATTGCAATACACAAGCCGCGACCTGAAGCATCATATGTGAATTCGCAACGTCAGCTGTTCCCCCAGGCACGAATCAAACACACAAATTGAATTGTAAACAATAGCAGGAATACAAAAGGCATACAAAGAAAACAAAAGAAAAAAGACAAAAGAAAACATTATGCCACAACTGCTTCAAATGTCATAGCCTACCTCACTTCGCCTACTAAGGATGCCAACCTGCAAACCCTCCATGTAACCAACCCTGACAAATGGCAACCAGGATCCAATCCTGCACCAAAACACACTGGCGATAACCTGCCTGCGGTTTAGTGACCCCAGCGCGGCAGACTGGCTTGAGGTAAAACTGGAGTGACAACATACGTCTTTTACACATGTTCGGGGGGAACGCAACAACCCGAAACTAGAATAGTACCCCAGACCCAAATTGGCACGGCGCCAGTGGCCACTTACACTCCCACCAAATTAGAATATGATTAATAGCTTTGCAAAATAAATCAAAATTAATCATACATAATTTCACCACCGGCCACAAACTCAAAAACAATATGCAGATCACCATGGTAACCAGTTAAACTTCATGTCTGATTTGGGTGTTTACCCTTTCAAACACACATCATTTTCAAGTAAAAGTACTAGTTTTTGAATGGGCCTTTCAACAATTGAGGGTTTTGAGGGTAAGTCTTTTTTCATTGACGACTTCCGCTCCGACTTAAACCTTAACCTGACAAACCAATCCATCAGTCCCCTCTGTAGCGTCCACCACCCGTCCCAAGTGCCACTCATTTCTTGGAATAGTGTCCTCCTTGATAATGACAATGTCATCCACCTTCAAGTTGCGCCGAGTATCATGCCATTTTTGTCTTAAGGAGAGGTTCAGGAGATACTGTTCCATTAAGTACTGTACTCAGCGCCATCTTTTGTATCATACAAATCTTCCTTTACAAAGTTTCCAGAAAGTGGTGAAGCAGCAGTGGTGAAGTGGTGAAGTTGCTTGAGCCCTTAACCCCAAACCATCTTATCTGGATGAAGCCTTGGGCTTCATCCAGATAAGATGGTTTGGGGTTAAGGGCTCAAGTGACTTTGTATTGATTCCATCAACATTGAGAGGACAGCCGTTTACAATGGCCATTGCTTCATAGAATGGGGTTTTGAGAGATGCATTGTCAAGTCTTCCTGGACACTGAGCAATAGTCATATGTAGGACACTGCAAATGGTGCATATTTGCCGCTCCCAGATGCCACCCGCATGACTAGCTGAAGGAGCATTAAACACAACTCACACTGTTTGTCTGCCAGGGAGGCTTCAAGTGCCTTGACATCACATTGCTTGAGAGCCTGTTCAAACTCATTGCTGGCTTCAACAAAGTGTGTGCCTTGATCACAGCAAAGTTGAGAAACTGCTCCTCTCAGACCAATAGAGCACCTTAAGGCATTGATAAAGGCATCAGTGGACAAGTCATCAAGCATTTCAATATGGACTGCTCAAGAAGACAGACATGATGATTAAACCATATCTTTTAATCTTCTTACAACCATTCTTAACAACAAAGGAACCAAAACAATTCATTCCGCAGAATGTAAACGGAGCTGAGATTTTAAATCGTTCTTTTGGGAGATTATAGAAAATAATATGAATGCACACCTGTAAGTGGATAGGTGCGTAGGAGATGACTGAAGGTCAGCCAAATGGAAGAAACGAATAAGTCCCGCACACAGTCCTCTACGCTTGCAATACTTAATTGAATTCACACAATGTTTCGGTCGTAGACCTTCGTCAGGTAGTAAGAAAAAAAGAAAATACATATACTGTCATACATATAAGTTTTGAGGTCACCGTGGACCAATCAAAACACCAAACAAGCATGACATCATAACAAATCACTGTCAGACCCTCATTAACCAACAGGCACATGATAAATAACCAATTGTCTCCCGATGAATATCAGTTTCCGCATTTCCGCTCGCAATAATTTATTGAATAGGCAACACACGTAATTATTTGCACAATAAAAACTTCTCAAAAAGTACCTGTAGAAAAATGGGGCTAAACATACCAAAACAACATACACAAAAGTTAAAAATTAACGATATTGGACGAAGATTCCAAAGTCTTCTAGGCTTACTTTTTACCTGTCAAGGAGAAGACAAAAAGTAAAGTGTTTGCAGGCAATATATGCTCCAACACATGTGTGCGGGACTTATTCGTTTCTTCTTTTGGGAGATTGGCCATTTTTTCTTCCTCAGTTGGCCTTCTTTGCTTGCGGCACTGTACGCATTTGTATATCAACCTTGCAACGGTTTTAATCCCACTAATGACCCAAAACCCATTGGCTCTGAGCTCCATCAAAGTTTGATTTCGGCATTGGTGACAAATTTTACCGTGAAAGTGGGACAGAATCAGCTTAGTGATGTGGTTGTCTTTCGGAAGAATAATGGGGCACCTTTGCTCTTTGCTGAGGGTTGATCCTTCTAGTCTTCCGCCCGCACGAAGAAGCCCTTCCTCCAGAATAGGGTTCAGACTGAAAAAGAGGACTTGACTTTGGAAGGCTAGCTCCCTGGGGCTTTCTTTGAAGAACCTTTAGCTCATTAGGCTTGCTGTTGCAGTAGCTTAAGAACTTCTTCAGCAGCTTACTTATCTTCCAACACAGTCACAAAATTAGCATGCTTTAGCTTCGACCCCAATCACTTTTTTCTTGCAACCACCTTAAGGAGTGTGGTCCAGGTAGAGAACCTGGACCACACTCAGTCGACTCAGAATGCCTGCCAGTTCGTTAACTTGAGTTGCAGACACATTAAAATTTGACTTCTTTTATATCAGACAAGAAAGCGTAGTTCTGCATTAGTACCTTGAAATGTTTCGACGGGAACTCCCATCTTCCTCAGAAGTGTCACATGATGGTATTGTGGCGTGTCTTATCAGCTGTTCCTCGTCCTTTGGGCTCACTTGCGGATTTCTATCGCCTCCATGATCCAGCGTTGGTGTTGGTTTTCCTCAGTGCGTTTACTTTGGCCTTTTCCCAGTCCATAACATGGTTTTCCCTCTTACAATGGTCCGTTGTGGCTGATTTTAGGTTCTCTTGTTGTGCCTTGTCTTTTATTGATCTCGTCTGTCTCAGCTCTGTTTCTTTTTCACATTCTGTTTTGTGGTTTTTTTTCCCGTGTACTGAAACATCTTCCTGTTTCTCCAATATTAGTTTTGTCGCAAGAGTGGCATGGTATTTCATATATGATATTGCATTTATTGTCCTGTTGAATTTTGTCTTTTGGATGCACTAATAGCTGTCTCAACGTGGTGTGTGGTCGGACCAGTGTGTTGATGTGGTATTTTTTCATGACCCTTTGTACGCATTTGGTGATATCCCTGATGTACGGTAATGTGACTGCGCCTCTGTTATCTGTGCTGTTAGTGCGTTTCTTTTTCATGACCCTGTGTGTTGTCTTTGTTTTATTTTAACCTGCCGCATTCCCTTTTCTATGGCCCATTTCGGATATTGGCAATTATTTAGTGCCTCCTGTATGTGTTTTTCCTCCTGCCTTTTGTCTTCTTGCTCGGTGACTATGTTGGCGCGTTCGTATAGGGTTCTAACCACTGACAATTTGTGTGTAGTGGTGAGTTCTGATCTCCATAATAAATATTGATCTGTATGCGTAGGTTTCCTGTGGATTTTTATCTTTATGGCCCCATCGTCCGTGTGATGTATTTTTATGTCTAGGAAAGCTATGGAATTCTGATTCTTCCTCGCGTGTGAATTTTATTTTTCTGGTGTTATCTATGATGTTTAAGTGATCCGTGAGCTCCTTTGTGTGTCCTACCTGTTCCAGAATGTCGTCTACATATCGCTTCCACAATGTTAATCGGCATTGTTTAGGTGCTGTTGTGATGGCCCTAGCCTCCAGGTTTTCCATGAAAAAGCCGCATATAATGGCTGAGAGTGGGTCTCCCATGGCGAAGCCTTCTTTTTGTTGGTAAATTTTGTTCTGGAACTGAAAGTAGGTGGATGTGGCTATGAACTGGAGTAGTTGTGAAATGTCCTGAATAGTTAAATTTTTTTTGTTTTTTGAGTGTTTTGTCTGTTTCAAAGCGGTCCTGTACCATCATTAAAGTTGCCTCTACTGGTGTTTTGGTAAATAGTGATATGACGTCATGTGATGTTAATATTTCATCGGTTTCTACTTTAACGTTTTTTAGTTCTTGAGCCAATTGTTTTGAATTTTTACAGCGCTGATCTGTTTGGCCCAAATGCGGTTTGGGTATTTCTGCGAGAGCTTTTGATAAGTTATATGTGACTGATCCAATACTGTCCACTATGGGGCATAGGGGTGCCCCTGGTTTGTGAATATTTGGGGTGCCGTATATTCTGGGTTCCCGTCGAAACATGTCAAGGTACGAATGCAGAACTACGCTTTCTTGTCTGATATAAAAGAAGTCAAATTTTAATTCTAAAATTAGAGACATAATGAATCTCATCCTACTAGTTGCAGACGCATGAATCGATTTGACCTCAGGGTCACCAACAAGAAGCTCAGAAGAGGGTTTAGGTGTGGGGAGCACCTCTTGTTCCCACAGAAACTTAGGACCTGACAACCAGCCACTTGAAGGAATATCTGCAGCATGGAGACCTCTAGAGGCGAGGTCAGCAGGGTTTTGCGTTGTGTCAACATAATACCTGTTACTCGGATCCATTTTTTCTCTCATAAGCTGAATTCTATTTGCGACAAACACGTGAAACCTTTGTGCTTCATTATTCATGTATGCAAGCACAACTTGAGAGTCAGCCCAAAAGCATTCTTTATCTATTTTCACCTGAAGCTCCTCCTTTAGCATGGCACTCATCCTGGCTGAAGTTACTGCAGCTAAGAGTTCTAATCTTGGGATGCTTGTAACTTTTAAGGGTGCGACCCTTGCCTTAGCCATGACCAGACTACAATAGACCTCATTCCTGTCATTTTTGTGTCTCAGGTAGGAGCATGAATTGCATCCTATACCACTGGTATCTGAAAATGGTGTAATTCAGTGCTTAAGATGTCACCAAAGTTTGGAGGATTTTAGCATCTTGGTATGGGGATATCCTTGCGTGTTTTTAGGCCATTTTTCCACTCTTCCCACTGTGAACTCAAATGCTCAGGGATTGGATCATCCTATCCAATACCCATGTGACACAGCTCCTGTAGGATGCACTTTCCTCAGGGGGTGAAGGGGCCATAAACCCAAATGGATCATACAAGGGCCTTCGACAGACAGGAGAGACACGACCAGTTGACCACTGGACACCAAGAACTTGTACTTCTGATGTTACCTCTGGATTCAGTTTGAGAGGATCTGCTGTTTCTGCTCTTTCTGAGGGCTCAACACAGGAGAGCACCTCCTTGTGATTTGAGTTGAATTTGTGTAGTCTTAGACCCGCACAGTTACACAGCTCCTGCGTCTCAACGATCAGTTCTTTTGCCTGTTGGACAGTTGGAACACTGGTTAACCCATCATTGACATAGAAATTCTTTTCAACAAAAGCTGATGCTGCAGGATGGATGGCTTTGTATTGCTGTGCGAGATACAGTTGCACAAAAAAATATGTGAACCCTTTGGAATTACCTGGATTTCTGCATAAATTGGCCATAAAATGTGATTTGATCTTCTTTGATCTTTGATTTGATCTGCAATAAAGATAAAACCGGGTTCTTGTACCCCATCATAAAACTCTATAATTTCTAAGATTTGTCTAATGTTATCATTTATACTTCTCCCTTTCATGAATCCTGATTGATTAGGGTGAATGACACTAGGTAACACCTTTTTTATTCTATTGGCAAGACATTTGGACAAAATCTTAGCATCGTGGCACTGTAGTGTAACAGGCCTCCAATTTTTGAGATTAGTTGGGTCTTTATATTGTCCATCATGATCTTGTTTTAAAATGAGTGAAATTACTCCTTCTTGTTGAGTTCCTGATAGTTTTCCTTCCATATGAGCACTATTAAAACTTTCCAGCATATGAACCTTAATGTGACTATAAAAGGTTTGATAAAAATCTACTGGTATTCTATCCAGGCCCGGGCTTTTAAGGGGTTTAAATGATTTCGGGGCCACTGTCAGTTCCTCTTCTGTAATCAATCCTTCACATAAGACTTTCTCCTCTGCTGTTAATTGCGGCCTGATTACGGGAAAAAATGCTCTGTACTGGGATTCTGCAGTGGAACTGGGGGATGATGAAAAGAAAAAAGGTCAGAAAAATATTTGTGCTCCTCTCTGATAATATCTTTGGGCTCAATGAATGTAGTGTTATTTACTATAAGCTTTGAGATTATTTTTTTTTTGCTGTATTTCTGTGTTGTAAGTTCAAAAAGAATTTTGTACATTGTTGTCCTTTTTCCATCCATTCCACTTCATTTTTATAAAAACTTTGGTTTGATTTTTCCTCATATAGAAATTCTAATTCTTGTTCCTTCTGCTTCAGGGCATTTAACGTTTCCATATTATAATTCTTATCTACAATCGCAGATAATTGTTCGATTTCTTGCATTATCTCTCGTTCTTTAAGCAGGCGTTTTTTCTTTAGCCTTGCGCTGTATTGCATACAATGGCCTCTGAGAGTACATTTAAAGGCATCCCAAACTATTAAAGAATTTGCTGTCCCAACATTGCGGTGAAAAAAGTCATCAATAAAAATCTTTGTAGCTTCAATAAAATCTTTTTTTTTCCAAGAGTAGCTGATTAAATTTCCAGTAGCCAGGACCTCTCCTATGCTGAGATATAAGTATATTAATTCCAATAAGATGATGATCAGAATGCAATTTATCACTAATAGTTGTCTTTTCAATTAAGGAGATCAATTTGAAAGAAACTAAAAAATAATCTAACCTGCTTGCCTGGTTTACTCTTCGCCATGTGTATCGTACCTGCTGTGGATTTTTCATTCTCCAAATGTCTATAAGGTCTAATGTGGTCATAATGTTCTTTATAGCTCTCTGAACTTTAGGATGATAGATATTGCAGTGAGAACCCTTTCCATCCAGGTCATTGTCCAAGACAGTATTAAAGTCCCCTACCATAATAACGGTCATTTTTAGAGTCATGTGTCTGTATCTTTTGCAACAATAGATTTTAAAAATCTGGATCATCTGTATTTGGAGCATAGATATCAATTATCAGTGCATTTTTGTGATTATGTTCCAATTCTAATATAATCCATCTAGCATCTGGGTCTACTTCTAGAGCATTAAAAATAATATTGTTAACACTCTTAACCATTATCATGACTCCTTTTGCATTCCGAGAACCATGCGAGTAAAAAAATGTCACCCCTCCCATTCTTCAGCCGATTGTTTTTCAATTTCTGGGGTAGAATGAGTTTCTTGCAGGCAATAAATGTTGTAATTTTTATCATTTAGCCATGTAAAGACCTCCCTTCTTTTCCTAGTATCAGCCAAACCATTACAGTTATAACTGGCAATACGAATCTCCCTCATCAAAAATATAATTTAAAGCTGAGTCCAACCTTTGGAGACTGCTAATAACTCCTGATTTTTGCTGGGGGGCACATGGTCCACACCACACTCCCGCGGAGCCCATATCCCACCCGACCCCGGTGCCCACTCGACAGACCCAATGCACCAGTCAAACCCAATCCTCATCTCCCCCACACCACCATATTGTATTTCCATCATTAACGTAATTGATTCAAATATTAGGGCTATTCCACCTTTTAAGTTAGCTTTGGCCAACACCCAACTCCCCTCTTTTATTGCACCATCATGTATTTTTTTTGGTGTATCAAACTAGGAACTAAAAAGAAACAAAAAAAGGATAATCATTTTGCTAATCGTCGCCTAAAGGAGTGTTCTAGACTAACATACATCAACTGGCAAACCATCTGATATCAAAGGTTACATAACATAGCGCATATTTTAGGACCAGAAAATTGCAAACCATCACTGTTGAGTGAAGGATTAAGTAATTTTCATAATGTACATGCTTATATACAAATATAACTTTTAACATTAATTAACAGGTTCCAGGCTTAATGAGGGGCAAGTAGTCAGGAGTAGTAGACTAACCAAATTGTAATGACTATATCCAATAATATCCAGCTCATGGCACATAGTATTCCTCAGTTCCTTGACCTTACCCTCAAGTATCATGTGAAGAGATCATTACCAAGCCTATAGAAAAGACAAATACCAAATGGCAAAATAGCATGTATCAAAATGTTATTCTTCTGTTTTTAAGACAGCTCAATCTATCCAGAGATACATGCATCCCCTCCCCAAAAAAATATATATTATATATAATAATAATAATAATAATAAATTAAAATGAAATCCTATCCTATCCCATGTATAAAAATTCCAAGTATTGAAATTACGAGAAAAGAGAAGTCATAAAATCTCGTCCACCAAATTCATTAGCTCACTGGTCATCAACACATGTATTTACATCATATTAACTCCAGCATACATACACACACGCCTACATACATGCACACATACATATATGCTTATACATACACACATACATACCAACATACACCCATATACATACGCATACCCAATACATACATATACACACATATACATAAACATACACATACAGACATACCTACATATGCACAAACAGACACATATACACACATAAATACCATGCATATACACATACACAACATATATATATATATATATATATATATATATACACACACACACACACACACACACACACACACATATATATATATATATATATACATACACATATACATACACTTAGGCTGGATTTACACTGCGGGTTAAATGTGACACGAATGTGACACCAATCGGATCTTTTGCTCAAATGCGGCCAATATCCGATCTGTCACATGGCTGTGTAAACAGAAGAAAAACACTTTGATTCCGCCCTCGATCGGATCCGTCAGATCGGATCCAGGCCTCATTCAAATATGGTTTTTGTTCGGATATGTATCTGATGTGTATCGGATATGTGCCAATGTGCCCGTTGTGTAAATGCATATCAACATGCAGATCGGATATTTTGTAAAAAAAAAAAAAAAAAAAAGGCCCAGACTAAAGCGAGTCTGCCTATGCATTTGCGATGATGCAGGTGATAGGTGTAAAGCTGCTTTTCACCCGGACGCCAAAACGAATTTTTCGCGACAGATTAGATTCAAAGTCAATGCAAAGACGAATACACGCGAAACGCGTATACTCGCGTCGGATATGGATCGGATTTTGAGGCCCATGTCCGATTTGTTCAACTGTGTGTTTATATCTTGCTTTGAGCCTGAATGATATCTGTTTCGTTTCGATTCCGTTTGTTTACACCACTCACTACCTGGCCATTGTCTTGGGCGATCCACATCCGATCTGGGCAACAAGACTTGCAGTGTAAATTCAGCCATACATACATATACACATACCAACATGCATATACCTACACACATTCAGCATGCATCATGGTTTACCTTTCATCCATATCATCCAGCCCTAAAGTATATGCAAGTATGCACATGCATACACTTGGATAACTCCATATACATACAGCATTGGGCAATGTCCCAGCACCTTGCACTTTTGAAAATTTAAATCCGTATTAGATATTTACTTTTTGATTCCTTATTTGAGTTCCTGAAACTAAGACGAAAATTAGAATTTCAATAAGCCCATCCATTTAGCCAAATTTCACAAATAATGTTTGTTTTCTATTAAAAATGGTCAATACAGAAATTATAGTCCTGACAAAGCCCTGATGTCAACATCATAATGACTGTTTGCAATTTCTTTGATGGAGGGACAACTGAAACAGTCACTCTGCAGAGGAACAGTGGCAAGTCCTCCACTCTGCCCAGAATTAGCCTACAACACTCATCCTATGAAACTATAGCGCAACAGGACAGCATCCCAAACTCTTTGGCAAAGGTCAGTCATACCAAACATCACATTAATTTAATTTCTAAACAGTTTACAGCTCTGTTCAGTCCACCTCCCAGCCACTAGAAACTTCAAAGTTCATCCTCTTTGCAAGCACACTTGCACTAAGAAATTGCTTTAACTGTCCCTACACAGTGCTTCCTGTACATGGAAACGTATGCACCCACGTACCTATTCAAACACATTCATACATTATGCACATACATATATACACACATACATCCAATAACATATACAATTAACATGCTCCCAGCAGCATTCAATTACTTGGATACCTCTCAACAATCGTGCTTATTTTTATGGAGATAGGTGTCAGCCTGGGTAAATACATGAGCAAAAAAAAAAAAAAAAAATCCATTGGTTGATGTCAGTCACCTTGTTATGATTCTGCTTTGTCCTGTTCTGTTTTGTTCTTGTTTTGCCATAGTTTTGTTCCATGCCATGTTTTTGTAATTACCATGTTCCGTATTCCTGCCATGATCCACATTTCTGTATTCATTCCGGTTCATGTTTTCCATCATGCCCTGCTTTGCACATTGTCTCCCCTGTCTGGTCTTGTGTAGAGCTTCAGCCTATTCCCCTTGTACTGCATGTCACATGATTAGGTGATTTCATGGTTTCTGGGTTTCCAACCATTCCTTCTTATCTCGTTTGCTTCCTTCGCCTTGCTGTTCTGTATTTACTAACAGTTTGTTATTTTGGTTAATTTACTAACATTGTATATAATACTAACTTACTAACGAGCACTAGGGATTGTACAGCCGCACATTACTAATTGACTAACAAGCTCTCAGCACTCGCCCTATTCTAGTCTCCGCCTCTTGTCTTCACTCAATCTACTTGGCTGCGTTTCAGAGGATCCTCCGCACCTGCTCAACCCTGTTCTGCTTCTCATTATCTGTGCACGTTAGAACTCCCTAACCGGAGCGGTCTGTTTTGTCAATAGGCTGTCCTGTGATCCCTGTCCGCGTTTTGGCTTTCGTCAATTTCATGTTGTTAGGAACTCCCTCTTGTTCATTCCTCTGCAATTAGTCTGATCCCATTCACCTGTTCCCAATCATAGCATGTGACTTCCCTTGTGTGTATTTAAGCAGTCTTTTCACCACAGATCCCTGTCAGAACGTTTCCCTTGTGCTACGTTTGTTTTCGCCTTGTATTCTTTGAGATTCATTTCTGACTGGACCGTACCCGTATTACGATTTTGGCTCTGTTTTGGATTTCTTTCTACATCTGTGTATCGAACTCTTTTTTTTGTCTGACTACGAGTACTGTGATTGCTGCCCTGGTTTTGACTCGGATTACGCCCTTCTGGATTGTGATTTTTGGATTGTGGACTTTGTACTGTTGCCTCTTGCTCCACGGGGGTTCGCCCCCTTTTCCAATAAAATCACAGCTACTGCATTTCCTGGTTCTCGCGACTGGTTCCTGAACGATACGTCACACACCTTTCTGTTAACTATAACCTTGTACCTCCTAATTCCAGTTTTAGCCATCTTGACCATCATGCAGGATGCACAACAATAAATTCATCAGACCATTGGCCCAGTGGCCACAACCATTTCTAGACCATGTTGTGCAATCATTGTGGGGGAAGGAAAAATGAAATGAAAATCGTAATGAAAATGAAGAGTGTAATTTAAAAATATACTTGTAATTTTGTCCCAGTGCTTTGCTTGGACCCCTAATAATAGAGTAAATCAGACAGAGCTCCAGAATCCCATAACTAGACCCCAGTCACTCAAAATGACTCCGGGTCAAGCCTAGCTTAACATACCAATGTTCCTAAATTAAACAATCGTTAGATACTAACAGAGAAGCAACCAAGATATAGGCCATTTCATTTGCAATCCTTTTCTCATAACCCCCACAGAATGTCCTTAATCACCGAGGTTCCAGTCAGTCATTGGCCTACAAAAATGATATCAGTGGATCTGAGCTCAATACAGCCAAAAAATGTCCTTTGCGGAAAGTCTATTCCATCAGCCAGCTTGTAATATTCGGGTCTATGAACAGTTTTTTTGTCAATGTAGAGTTTATCCACAATCAAACTTACCCTATGTCCATGCATGGCGCCAGAAATTCTTGATTGGGGGGGCTAGGGGAGGGCTGGATTTTTCATTGGGGGGGCTTACGAATTTTGACGCAACAAACCAGTGGGCGTAGCCAGAACTGAAAATCGGGTGCCAGGAACATCCCTTTACAACTTCTATTAGTCCTGACTTGTTCGCAATCAGCTTTCCTAATGATCTATGCATTCACTCTGAAAACACGCCTCTCTATCAGGTGTTGCTAGTTCTCCTCATGAAAGATGGAAATCATTCGTTTGGACGCGCTTTTTTTGCCTTTCAATCAGCCATACTCAAAATTGCGTACAGGTGTTTCTCATCTTTGTCTTTGATTTAATTTCAACAATGTAAGCGATCATGAAGAGCATGTTTGATCGCCTGGTGTGCCAAAAAATGTAGCCTTAGCGGAAGATCCAGAGCAGTTTAAGTAAAAGCGTCTTGACTCTGAGTAAATTATTTTTCTGCACTGAGTTTAGCCTATTATTTTGTCACACTTGGATCGCATTAAGAAAAACGCCGTGTCTATAATTGCCAATAGTGTATTGTTATAATTGTAAAACGTTTTAATTAAGGAAAATGATTGAGAACAAGTGTGGAGCAACAATTGTTCAACCGCGTCCAAACGAATGATTGCCATCTTACCTTCACGAGGAGAACTAGCAACACCTGATAGTGTGGATTGTTTTCGGAGTGAATGTATTGTTCGTTAGGAAAGATGATTGCGAACAGGTCAGGACCAATAGAAGTTGTAAAGGGATGTTCCTGGCACACCCGATTTTCAGTTCTAGCTATGCCACTGCAACAAACACAAAATACTCCTACAGTACCGTACAGCAGTGGCGGGCGGTGGACAGAGAACAAGGAGGGCGATAAACATGTCTTTAAACTGCTTATTAGTCTTTATCTGTTTTCAGTCAATTTCCCTGGTAAAAGACACTTGCACTCTCCCCTCTCAGGTGTAGCTAATTGTCTTCGTTAAGACGAGAAATCAAACGAACCAATTGAACGCAAAAAAGAGCGCATTTTAATCGTTTTCAATTAAACAATGATTACGCACAGGTTTGACGACTTGCTTAGGATGTGACAAAATTTAACGCGGAAAATCAACAGTGGTTTTTTCGAGAAGAGTTGCCTCTTAAGGCATGTGAATTAGACATTTTATAGAATTTATTATTCACTCGCCTAAACATTTCATTATAAGGGAAACTTATTTTTTTACTGTTTCTTCCCAATGACGTAAGTGAAGCGATCCATCCACTCTATTCAGTTCAGTTAATTAGCCGTTCTGTTTGATGCTGGATTTCTAACTGTCGCAGGTGTAATGATTTGAGCCAGGTCTGCCAGCTAATCAAATCAGTTCAGGTTGCCTGTTTTTTTTTTTTTTTTTTTTTTTTACAGGCAGTGTTGATTGACAACGGCCTTAACGGCATAGCAATGCAGCAGTTGATTGTGGCTCGCTTACAGTACATTTATTTTTGCTTTGGGGGGGGAGCTAAGGCTTTTTCAGGGAGCCCCCTAGTCCCCCCCACCGTCAATGCCTATGTGCTTGACTACGTTTGGAGCGGGAAATAGGCAGTAGGATTCTTCGTCTCTCCATAATCACTGCAGGAAACTGTTCGCTAATTCCATATGGTTTACCTTTTAACCGCGGGGCAAGACGCCTTATCATCTCTCTTTGTTTGAAAAAATCAAACTTAACGATGATGGGTCGCGGTTGGGATTTGGTTTTTGAAGTTGTGGCCTCGGCGAATGTTTTCTTTCTCCCAATCCTGTGGCTTCGGGCGAGAGACAGAGCTTCGACATTGTCCTTGGGTAAGCACATCTCTGTGTGAACAAAGTCTTTTAGAGTCTCCTCTGTGTCTTCATTGTGTATTACCGGTATCCCAGTAAAGATTAAGTTGTCCCTCATTGATCTTACTTGCAGATCTAATTGCGAAGCTTTGAGCTTGTTATTTATTCTGGTAAGCTCCGTTACTTTGGCTTCCAGCTTGTGAACAGTTTGTTTCAAGCAACCAATCCCCTCTCGTAAGGAATCCAACAAATCTAATTTGTTGAGTTTATCCAAACAGCTCAGTTTCTCCTTGAACAGTAATATTAGACTGTATTCTGTATCGGACAGTTCAGGTCTCTGTAGCAGCTCTTGGCTTGAGAGCCTTTTCCTTTTGTGCGGCCTGGCCTGCCTTGGTGTTGATGCGTTATCCTCTGCCGCGGCCCGAGAAGGGGAACTGGTGGTTCCATGTTCGATAGTGGAATCCGCAGTTCCAAAAATGAATTACCGCTCTCGGTAAAAGTTGAGATATCTTCCACGCACTCCAGAATTAAATTTGTAGGTTCAAATGATGGCGCCAGACATTAGTCATTGTCCAAAGGAACTCCTTTTTTGGCGTGGTGTGTCACGCTCAGGGTGCTGCCGCCATGTTGCCGCCTCCCCTCCCCTGTTGAATGTTCTAGCTCTCTTTGGTAACCTTTCATCTGTTGTTCTCATATTTATCATAAAGGGGGAGACAATGGGAATACAGGCAATTCTGGCTTCCTTTCGCATGAACTTGGCGAAATGTTGAAAGCTCTGTTAATCACCAGATCGATCCAGCTCTTCAACAACAATCCAACTCCATCTGCGCACCACCCAGGCAGGCAGTTTCTGAAGAAGTTTGAGATTTTCTTCACAGTGGGAATGGAGAAAATTCGCAAACTCTTTCAGTGCTCCTGGGTCATCAGCTATCTTAGGCCATTTCACAAGTCTCTCTCTGAAGGCTCTTAGGACGATAAATGGGCTGCCATACCGGTCTTCTAAAACATCTGGGGGACCACCATATGCATCCTCTGAACTGCGGTAGAAGAAACCTTCCACGGCCTTGCGTGCCCTCCTGCTAGATAACTCTCCAAGTGAAACATTTTCTCACTTACTGGTTGGGGCTTCTGGTTGATCAAGGCTGTTAAGGCTATCTTCAATCTATAAACTTTAAAGGATCACCAGTAAAAGTTGTTGGCTCTGGGACAGGTAAGCGACTTAGGGTGAATGAATTTGTTATTGCTTGTCTCAAAATGGCTTCCTGAGAGAGACTGGCATCCTCCCGAGTTAATTTTTGAAGTGTCGCATGTCTAAGCTCAAAGGGTGTTGCCTGCAGATTTAGAAAAGGTTTGCATTCAGTGTTTGGGCTGTCCAGAAGAGCCTGATCTTTCTCTTCATCACAACCTCCAGATGCCTCAAAATTGTTGTATGCCCTCACACGGGCCTCTGCAACCTTCACTTCACTGTCTGCTTGCAGCTGCTGCAACTTTGATTTTTCCTCCTCCAGCTTTAATTTCATTTCAACCTCCTTTTGTTTCATTTCTGCCAGCATTTGCGTTTCCTGTAGCTTCCATTAAGTCTCCAGTTTATCCAGCTTTGCATGCTGGTCATGTAGCATTTGGACAGCTTTTGCTTGCTGCACCCTCGCAGCAAGTTCTGCTTCTGCATCGCTCGATTACTGGAGGATCTGGAGATGGTGCTTTCTTGATCATCAGGTTCTTTAAGGGACTGCGAAACCACTGTTTCTCTGTTGGTCCTCCCAAAAACAGACCCATATTCCTGTTTATTTAACTGCATCCTTACTCTCTCCTTTTCAAGGCAGTCATTGAAAGTCTTATCAATATCCCCCATTCATTTATTGTCACAAATCAAGGTACTGCATGCATCCATTTTCTTCACAACATCTGGAGCACTTGTGTGATTACATCTAATTGGCTCGTAATGCTGGCACACTTTGTCATGTTTAGCTTTAATGTTTCTTTGGATCTCCTCAAGATCCTCAGGTGAGAGAGAAGTCTTTAGTTTGGCAGCTAAAGAAATAAGAGCCAATCTCCAAGCCCCGTATGCCTGGTTCAATGCTTTGTCCCTTTTCTTTAGTTCCTGCGTTTGCAGCTCCTGGCCCTTATCTGTTAAGGTTTGCTCGCGAGAGCTGGACCTTACCTTTTGAGTTTTGGGGGATTCTTCATTTCTCCAGCAGGTGCTAACACGTTACTGTTTTATGACTGTTAATAGCAAAATGGCTTTGAAGCATTTTATCCAAACCCAAATTTGATAGGAGTGGCTTTATCTTATTTTTAAATGCTTTACATTTACTCCGCTTAACACATCAAAATTGATAAACAGTACCTGAGTAAAGGTCAAATAATATGCAAACATTCACCATCTGAAAAGATCCCCTTTTCAGTACTATTGATTTCCAGATTCATCCATCCATCCATCCATCCATTGTCTTCTGCTTATCCAGGCTAGGTCGCGGGGGTAACAGACTGAGTAGAGAGGCCCAGGCACCCCCCTCCCCAGCCTCTTCCTCCAACTCTACCTGGGGGACCCCAAGCCGTTCCCAGGCCAGCCGAGAGATATAATCCCTCCAGCGTGTCCTGGGTCTGCCTTGGGGCTCCTCCCAGTTGGACATGCTGAGAAAAACCTCTAAAGGGAGGCGTCCAGGAGTCATCCGGGCTAGATGCCCGAACCACCTCAACTGGCTCCTCTCGACGCGGAGGAGCAGTGGTTCTACTCTAAGCCGCTCCCAGATGTCCGAGCTCCTCACCCTATCTCTAAGGGTCAGCCCAGCCACCCTACGGAGAAAACTCATTTTGGCCGCTTGTATTTGCAATCTTATTCTTTTGGTCACTACCCAAAGCTCGTGACCATTCAGATTGAAAATGAGTATTATGTTGACCTTATGGACACCTTTTTTTTTTTTTTTTTTTTTTAAGATCACAGGATGTCATATACCGCCCAGGTTTTATTTTATTGACAAGCAAAAAGTTTAGATTTGACCAAACTCAAACAATGAGGCAAACTTGGACATTTGCGATCATAATCTATTTCCCTAACAGTACAAAAAACCTTATAGGCCACCCAAAATACATAATGAAACGAATAATGCGTAAACCCAAGGCCCTGAGAGTAAAAACCAGAATCCGCACATTGAACGCGTGAGAGGAAATATTCTGTTTATGACTGCGAATGCAACGGCGCCCTCTGCTGTCCAAAAAAGGAACATTAGTGCTCAGATTCGGATCTACTCTTTTTATACAGAGGTTATCTACAAGCTCAAATTTTAGTTGTTGGGTCCAGTTACCTTGCCGCAATGCATTTAGGAGTAAAACAAGAACAAAAGCTTCACAAAAGACAAGAAACACAATATTTACAAAAATACAAAACGCACCATAATGTCTGGATGCTAAAAATTGAAATTTCCAATGTTGTTTGAAGCTCGCTGTTGTTAAAAGTTCAAAAGTCCCCAGTGACCATTTTAATCAATCACTGCATTCACAGATAAGGGTCTTATCCTTCCGCAACAAATGTGTCTCTGCAAATGATTTTACCTGTCAGCTACCAAAGTCTCACTGCAGCTGCAAGATGATGGCACTCAACAGAAGATGACTCCAATGCAGAGGCGAGTTTTGTCGTGGTTTTCATTCAGACATATTTTCATATTATGAGGTTCCCCCATCCTCAAACAATTGGAGAAAGACAGATTCTTCTGAAAATTAGTCTTTATCGAGGCATATTGATGAATATAAAGCTGAGTGCTTTTGGACAAGAAGAACTGACATTCTGCTTTTCACACCCAGTTTTTATGCCTTCATCACAGGAAATATCTTCCAAATATGGTCTTTCTGCCCTCTCAGGCTACAATGGTTCAATAACGTAATGTCTGCCTCTTGTTTTTCAATGGTACAATTATCTGGTGTCTGCATGTTACTTGTTTTTCTCTTTTCTCATTACTTGATATCCTTTGCAAAATAACAACTTCAAGGCTATCTCATTGTTTAAGTGGACCTTTAGTTGGGTCACAGGTCGTCCCAGAGACAGGCAAACCAAAACACTGCCAACTTGCCTCGAAAACTGCAACCAAAAGATAACAACCCTCCTCCAGTGTAATACTGGAGCATGCATAACTATATGATTTCTAGTGAATAATACTGATGACTGAACGGATATTGCCTAAATGAACTGAACAGATGTCAATCAAAGCTACAGAAGCCAACTGCTTATGTGTGTGTGCACTGCTCATGCGTATGGGAACTGCTTGTATGTGTGTGTGTTGTGTGTGTGTGCGTATGTGTGCGTGTGTATGTGTGTTACTGCTGCTTACATAATTTGGTTATTGATTATTGATTATGGTTATTGATTTACTGATGAATATGATGAGAAATACTGACATATAATCCTCAACAAGAGTTTTTGCTGCCCAACACTGAGAACCCTGCATTAAACTGGAACTATGCTTTGCTGGTCACCAAAAAGTAAATAAGTTGTTCTGCAAGTAAGAGAGCATTTGATCCAATCTGGAGGCTCTTTCTTAACTGGGGCGTCACATGGGAATAATGAGGTGCTGTTCACATGTAGGAGATCTGATGGGATTTTTTTGCATGCAGGGCAGCAGGTGCAGAAGAATGGGAAACACAAACAGTGATGGAGGTGTGGAGAGGCACTGAAAGTGTTTGACATCAGAACATGAGCAGTCAGCTGATGAGTGTGTTGTTAGTGAGAGCAGCAGAGGAGGCCAATGCGCCCATAAAGCTCACACATCATCACAAGCTTCAGCTGGGCACTAGCAGAAGCAGGGGCGGGCGCTACGCCCAGATCCAGAGCTTCCATGCTGATCCCCAGCCTCCACTCAGCCACTGGGATGAAGCAAAAAACATGCATACAATCATCAATCCAACCATTCATTTCCAGTCCAATGTAGAGTCTTCAATCAGCCCTTCATTTGTGTGTGTTTTGAGTTTGGGAGGAAATGTGAGTTCCTTTGGTTCTCAGACTCAGACTCAGACTCAGACTACTTTATTGTCCATTTAAAATGCATAAAAATGGAAACTTGTCTTTGGCTCTGGCATGAAGACAGCAAGACAACATATAACACAAGACATTTTAAAACATCACGAAAAGGAAATTAATGAGACAAAGAATAAAACAGTGAAGCAGCACATCCCACTGAAGTCCAATTGTGCTCTAAAATATAGTGCTTAGTGAGCAGATAACAGTCACCTAAAAAATGAAGAGAGGATTGAAACAGTGGGGCAAAAATAATGATAATATAAATAAAGTGCAAAAAGTCAGAGGCATGTCTGTGTACTGGGGGTAGGTCCTGTAGAACCTATTTAAACAGTTCCTTGTTGAGAGTGGCCACAGCTGATGGGATAAAGGACATTTTGTAGCCCTTTTTCCTGGCCAGTGGGACTGTTAGTCTACACCCTAATGGCAGCATCCGAAAAGCAGATTGGAGGGGGTGGGTGGGATCGTGGTAGATCTGGGTTGCTTTTTTGGTTATTGCTTGGGAATATAAATCGTAATTGTTTTTGTCCAATGATCTTGCTGTCCTGATTGATGATTTGTGCCGGTATGTTCTTTTGTTTCAGGGATAGACATCCGTACCAGGACACAAAATTGTACATCAGCACACCCTCAATTAGTGATTTGTAAACCATGGAGAGTGTCTGCTGGCTGGTGTTAAAACTCCTCAGTTTCCTGAGAAGAGCAAGGCGTTGTCTCCCTTTTTTATGGATGTAATCCACATTTTCCTGGAAGGATAGATGATCATCTATTATTGTTCCAAGATATTTGAAATGTGTGACTTGCTCCACATCCTGACCTTTCATGCTGATTGGCATAAAGGTGGGCATGGAACCTGTGCCACCTTCTCTTCTGTTGCCTCTTATACACAGCTCTTTGGTCTTAGCAACACTCAGGTCTAAGAAGCTGCTGTCAAACCAGGTGGCCAAGGTGTTAATGTACTGACAGTAGGAGGTGCTGTTTGTACCCTGCAGGCAGGCAACCAGGGCCATGTCATCGGCATATTTAAGAAGAGAGAGGTTGCTGCTGTTACACTGTGTTTCATTTGTGTATATAGAGAAGAGCAAGGGAGATAGAACACACCCTTGAGGAACACCTGTATTGAGTACCAGAGTGTCACAAAGGATATTGTTAATGTGGACTTTCTGAGGTCGGTCTCTTAAGAATTCCTTAATTAAGAGAACCAGACTATCATTCACATTGAGATCACGCAGGCACCACAGTAAAAGATGGGGCTGAATGGTATTAAAGGCTGAGGACAAGTGCATAAATAGGACATGGACATGGGTATTAGCTTTGTCCAGGTGGCTATGGATTCCATCCAGAAGGGTGAGTGTGGCATCCGCGACACCCCGGTTGGCTCTATAAGCAAACTGCATGGGGTCCAGTGATCCAGCTACTTGAGATGTCAGTTCATCACGTATTAGACGCTCCATACATTTGCCGAGAAGAGGTGTGAGGGCAATGGGTCTGAAGTCATTATTGGATTTAGGGTGGGAAGTTTTTTGACACAGGAATGATGGTTGCTGTCTTCCATGCCTGAGGGTAAATGTTTGAATTTAGGAATAGCTGAAACACCCGGGTAACAGTAGGTCCCAGTTGCGCTGCACATTCCTTCAAGACCCTTCCTTGAAGTCCGTCTGAGCCATAGGCCTTGTTAGTAGGGCTGTAGTCAACCAAAGAAAATCTTGGTCGACTAAAGTCCTGAAATTTCGACCAAAAGTCGACTAATCGGGGGGCGGCGGAAATACAAAAAAAAAAAAGTTACGATTTTTAGATTAATTAACTGGGCGGTAGCCTACCTGGTAGCCTTGTCCGCCTAAATGAATTATAAATCAACATATTATATTTGCAGTATATTAAATCGTTTTTGACCTTATTATTTTGCACTGAATGACACACTTGAGTTGGTCGGCTCTGACAGCGTTGCATCACGTGCACCTACGCAACATCATAGCCTATGATTTCCAAAAAAATGGTACTATGTCAACTTGTGACCTCAGCACAAGAACTGTTGAGGTATATGCAACATAATTCAGACAATTGTTTTTGTCATGTGTTATAACTGACAGGACCTTCCACGATTATTCCAGCCGCTTTGTGCATGTCCTCGCACAGAGCGAGGCTGAACATCGGAGCTCAGCTTCACGGCTGAGACATGAATAGACTATTAACTTAAAACTTAAGTCCACTTTTAGAAAAAAATAATATTTATTAAATAAACCATCTCAAGACGTGAGCAATTGCTTATCACAATAGCATGTACAAATTCCACACAAACGGGCTCAGCCGTTTGGACTTTTAGTAACTCAAAAACATGTCAATGCTGATTGAACTTTTTTTTTTGAAACGCCATAACAGTACAACGGGTTATGTTTAGACCGAAACGAAATATAATGCATGACTGAACAATAAAGCATAGGCTCAAACAAATACAAACAGTGGGCACAGCGCGATTGCGCATTAGGGTCCCAAAAAATAATATAAAGTGCCGAAATCCAGTAAAGAATCCTAGAAATAAATGTGCACAATTATAAAATGGCATTAGTGTCCAAAACGAAATAATGTAAAAACAAGGGAATGATTAGGCTACAAAAATAAATAAGGTGCACAATCGGGTAAGCCAGGCATCATAAGTTTCAACCCAGTCTCTCGGGAAATCGTGAAACTGTCACGTCTTTTTAACACTAGCCCGCCGAATTCTAAATCCCCTAGAACTTTCGCTGCTTCTCTTTCACGGCAGTGCAAATGTGAGGCCATTTCATAATATTGTGGGATTATAAAGAGCTGGGAATCAACAATATATTGTTTTGAACGAATTAAATAAAATTTGCCAATAAATACATGTGAATTTATTACCTACAATTATTAATTATGCTGACAAACACGTTATGAGATAACGGCAACTTGAATCAACATTTGCACAATTGGGGTGCACCAGGAATCCGACAAGGGGTGCACTTGACAGCTGTGTAACAGACTACCTTCAGTAAGCTAAAAGTACACAACAATAAAAGTAATAATAATGTTTAGATAAATGTAGCCCCGATCAGGCTGTGTTTCTAAAGCCGCGTTCACACTGCACGTGAAACGAATTTTCCGCACAATAGATTACATTCAAGGTCAATGCAAAGACGCGAATACACGCGAAACGTGAGTATTCGCGCCTTTGCATTGACTTTGAGTGTAAGCTGTAGTGCGAAAAATTCTTTTCGCGTCCGGTGTGAAAGCAGCTGAAGGAAATCTCCGTTATGTTATGTTATGTTATGTTATGTTATGTTATAGGACACATACCCACATAGCCTACACACGCACTCACGCGCGCACATGCACACACATCGGGTAGTGGCAACGGGTAAGGCAGTGTGAAAGATAGAGCCCTTAGTGCTTTACTCCTGATAAAATTAACACGGCAAATAATCGACCAATCAGATTTTGGTCGACCAAGAACGTATCGACCAGTCGACTAACAGACTACAGCCCTAGTGGGCAGAAACTTAAGGCACCACAACGCAAGTTACAATTATAATAAATTCAAAGACTGAGAGTAAAGACATACCTGGTGAAAGGCTACACACGTACAGGAGTGTGGGTAGTCGGTTACAAACTTCACTCGGCTAGAAATAACGCACGGACCAACGTGTGGGAAGTCGTTTGCAATCTTCCATAAGTAAAGAGGCTACACACGCACTTGCATACGCGGGGAGAGATACGATCTTCCCCGAACAGATTGTAAGTCTTTCCTTTAAGCCAAATCCCGTCTTTGATCCAGGCGGCATGGCCATAAATTACCTGGAAGGGGGGTCGAATCTGGATTTTGGGTTTCCCCCCTTTGTAGGAGGTAATAAAATAATTTAGCAGAGAGAGGAGAACAGAATGATTACCCAAAAGTGTTTCGACCAATTTTCAGGAGTTTCCAAAAGGGAATGAACCATAATTCCAATTAGAATGAAACATACTCCATTCAACTCCCTGGATTCTCCTGAGAATAACATGACCAAACATGATATGAATATGTACTAATATGATGCAGTTGTCATGAAAAAGTCTTAAGCTGAATTATTACACTGGTAAGATGGGTTATAAGTATGGAAGTGGTTTCAGAGCAGTGTATTGAACATATGAGTATATTGTTAAATTCCCAGAGGTTTAGATTATTATAAATAGATAAGTTAAGGTCCAGTTTCATGAAAGACTGAGGACAATAAAATGACTTCCACATGTGGCATTGTGTCAGCCAGAGGCCTTAGCACTGAGTAAAACCAAGGACACAGAAAGACCATAAACTCCTTCCACTCGCAGACTGAGCACACCTCCTGGGCCCACTCATAACAGGGGAAGTCAAACCAGTTTTATTGTTATCTAGGATGGCTCTGGAGTTCTTTGAAGCCCAGTTCCCGAGCTATCAGCCATTTGCCGCTTTCAGCCTTGTGGCTCCCCCACTCATCTGCGTTTGTGGTGCTCCAACCCCCGTTCCAGATCTTACAATAGGATTGTCTTCTCCTTCTTGACAACATTTTTAGTATGTTTATTTCTTGATTACAACTTCGGTAGTGGTTAGTGCTTTTGAGGTCCCGGGCAGAAGTCGAGCTCGATTTTCCTGTCTCACAAGAAAACGCTCTCTTGAAGGGAACATGTTAACCCTTCTAATCTGAGCGTGTCGTCGCAGACACAAATGCGCGCATCATGTTGTACGTACTGTAATTACCGTAAGGATTGCGCTTTAGAAAAAATTCCAGCTTCCTGAAAGCTGAGAAGTTGCACTTCAGCCCGCAGACAGGTTACTATGGTAAACTTTGCAGCATAGTCTAGGCAGCCTGTTTGAGACTTCGGCCCAAAAAGGCAAACTGCGCAGACCACAGTCTGATTTTGAGCGCGGGCGATTTTTTTCGGCAAATTAAAAAATTTTGGCCCCCATGGCTTGGGTTCCTGGTGGCGATTTCTAAGGTTTAGACGGCGAATTGCCTGCCGCCCCATGTATTTTTTTCGCTGCTCTAAATATAATGAAGCGGCCACTACTCAATATCTAAACTCTATAAAGGACCTGAAAACAATTGATTCAAGTAACAAAGTTTATTGTGATGCCCCTTTGACCTTAAAGGAGGCTTTTGACTCCATTAACTCCCTTAAGAACAAGAAATCTCCTGGAACAGATGGCATGACAGCAGAGTTTTACCAATGCTTCTCAAGCCAGCTTGCTCCATTTCTACTGCAGGTATTCATTGAAAGCATTGAAAAGAAGGCTCTCCCTCCAACATTTAGTCAAGGTATCATTACACTGATTACTAAATCTAATAAAGACGTGCTTTTCATTGATAATTGGAGGCCTATCTGTCTTCTCAACAACGATAATGCGATTCTTCCTATATTACTCACTAAGAGACTCAAAGCTGTATTAGACACAATTGTCGATGAGACACAATCAGGTTTTATGAGAAATAGACACATCTCAAATAATATTAGACTTGTCCTCGATAAACTTGATTACTCTGAACTGGTATCTGAAGATAGCTTTGTTCTCTTCCTGGATTTTTACAAGGCCTTCAATACAATAGAACACCAATTTATCTTTCACTCTCTAGAAAAATTCGGCTTTGGCAATCACACCTGTAAGGCTATTAGGACTCTGTATGCTAATAGCAATAGCTCAATCAAACTGAAATATGGTACAACCAGGGGTTAAAGTAGGCCGGAGCGGTCCGGAACTGCGTTTCACCACCTTAGTTTGAATTGAAATATTTATTTGACTAACAGTGGCGCCGCGGACTACAGATCATCATGCTGCTTTCAAATACACCCTGCCTGGCACTCCCTCAAAAGCACCAATATGCTCAACAAATCAGAGCACAACATCAGTCTCTGCTAGCCCTGCCTTCACAAAAACGCAGCTGTATCGTATGCTGTATTTCATTTGAGTGAGTCGGACACGTACCAGCCTGCGAGGAATTGTCAATGTTTGAAACGGCGTTTTTAGCCAAAGTAAGTGGATTAACTTAAGTTGAAGTCGATGGTGAAGTTTTGTAATATTCAACAATTCAAACTGACCAACTGAAAGAATTTAATTTTAAAAAGGGTTAACGTTAGCTGCTTTAGGCTATGTGCTAAATGCTAACCGGGCTGCCTATCAGCTAGCTAGTGCATTCATAAAATTATGAGCGATTCAGTCAAAGTCTGACAAAGGCTCAATTGCACCGACAGTTATATGTGCAATGTTTGTTTGTGTTTCTGGCTCTGCAGTAACATTACTTGCGCATATTTTTCTTTGACATTTACAGTCACCAGCTAGTTAGCGGCAGAACTACTTGAAAATCACTGCATTGAGCAGCACGTTTTTTATGCAGCTAGCAAGCAAGCTATATTATGCTGGCAGCATCGCAGCATCGTGTACTATCCAGGGATGCGTTTCCCAAAAGCATAGTTGCTAACTGCATTAGACCATAAAATTATTAACACAGTACTGTAAGCCTGTGCCCTCAAAACACAGCACTTTCTCAAGACAGATTTTCTAAGACTCAGATTGTGCTTTGATGTCTTTTCAGAAAAGTTTTATCAGAGTGTGATTTGAGGATGATTTAGATTGCTGCATAAGAGTATTGATAAACCAAAACTACAGCTTAGTGAAATCACTTGATACATCCAGCCATAATTTTGCACTGGAAATCAGAAATCAGAACATTTTGGAGGTAGAATATGGTTTATGTGTGCAGTGTAAGGACAGTGTCTTGAAATCACAAAAAGATTAATAGATTTCTGTTTCTTGTTCATTTTGTTAATTATGTAATAGTTTTGATTTACTGTCTTAGGAAATGAAAAATACTGAAACAGTAGAATATCTTCACTGTCATACTTCCCAATATTCTGCAAGTTTTCAGCCAAATCCATCACTGCTTTTCTCTTGTTATGCCCACTTCCTGATTATGTGAATACAAAAATTCAATGTCATAGTCCCAAATAAAACGAATAGTTATTTGCGATCATTTGTGTCATTTTCCCCCACTGCGCCCACGACACCAAATTTTACGGTTGTCAAATCCCACTTTAACCACTGGGTACAACCCCCAGATTTGACCTC
Source organism: Gymnothorax javanicus (assembly GCA_029692085.1). NCBI lineage: Eukaryota > Metazoa > Chordata > Actinopteri > Anguilliformes > Muraenidae > Gymnothorax > Gymnothorax javanicus. The sequence goes on along the minus strand of JAFJMP010000046.1, from coordinate 18,264 downwards.
AAAGGAGGCAGCCGACAAGGATGTCCAATCTCGCCGTTCCTGTTTCTACTTTGTACACAAATTCTCTCAACCCATATCATCAATAGTAATGTTCAAGGAATCTCTCTGGCTGGTGGGGATATTTTCATTAGTCAGCTGGCTGATGATACAACACTTTTTCTGAGAGATTCAAGCCAAATTCCTATTGCCCTTAATATTATGAATGACTTTTCCAAGGCTTTTGGTTTATACTTGAATTTCAACAAATGTGAATTGTTGGCTCTCAAAAATTGTGATGCTCAATCTATATGTAATGAAGCTTAGCTAAAGTTCAGTCAGGAAGACTCCCCCTCTCGCACTCGTCAACTCTGTTTATTTATTCATGCATGTTCATTCGTAAATTTATGCAGTAATGTCCGGGGCTGTCAACTGAGCTGTCAGCTGGTGCAGCAGCTGATCTCTTCCATCCAACCAGGGCTCACCTCAATCGCGTCGCTAGCCAATCATTCTGCTGCCGTCTTTTTAAAAAATGTCTTTTTCTCCACCCTAGCTCACGAACCTCAGAAACAAACAGAGTCGTTTTGGCGGGCGAATTTTGAACTGAGACGGATTGTTTGATATTGGTATTATTTTAGATTTTGGAAGAATGGAGTGGGAAGAGGGAGAGAAAGGGAAAAGAAAAGGAAAAAAGGAATGGAAAATTACGATGACGAAGAGTCATTTGCAGTTGGAGTGAAAGCAGTTGGAGAGTGTCGGCAAATTACCAGAACATTTAGTGATAATCATAAGGTCGGAAAATTTGTGAAAAATGAAATTGGAGATGTAAAGGCAGTAAAGATATCTAGAAGTGGTACTGTGATTGTGGAATGTGAAACGAGAAAACAAATGGAAACGGCTCTAAAAATCAAAGTCCTCAACGATAAACATATAATATGTTTTCCTATGAAGCGACAACCGACATTGAAGGGAGTGATAAGAGGGGTTTCATTTTCAGTGAACGAAGACACTTTTCTGGAGGTAGAGGGAATTTGTGCCGCTCAGCGGTTGAAAAGATATAGCAATGGAAAGGAGACCGATAGTATGTCGGTACTCCTTGAGTTTGAAAAGGAATTACCGGAGAGGATTTTTATTGACTACGTTAGTTACCGGGTCTGGTTGTATGAAAGGGCTCCGCCTCGGTGCTACTGGTGTCAGGGCTATGGCCACGCTGCAGCAGTCTGCAAGACAGAGTACTGCAGGTGCAGAAGGTGTGGAAAAGAAGGTTGTTCAGATGAAGAGTGTGAGTTGGCTAAGGAAAAGGCTGTTTGTTGTCACTGTGGAGGGAATCATGAAGCGGGAACAAAGCAATGTGAACGGAGGCAATTAGAAAGTGAGGTTGAGCGAACACGGACACTGAATAAGATGTCATACTCTGATGCTGTAAAGGAAGTGAGGATGGAAAAGAGAGCAGTGGGGAAAGAGATGGACACAGTTGAAATGAAGGGGAAAGAAGAAAGTAAACAGGACGAGCAGTTTTTGAGTATGGATAAAAGAAGGTTCTTGGCATTTATAGCAATGGTTATTAACTGTACAAATTGAAATCGAATCAAAAACGGGAAGGATAAGGATGGTGGTGTACGCAGCCAGGGAGATTTTAGAAATAACCGACATGAAGGGGGAGGAGATCCAGGGAATTTTGGAGAAAGGCCTTTGTGGGAGTCAAACGATTAGTGTTTAAATTATACATGGGAAATTACGTTTGTTTAACAATGCGGGTTAGGGTGGAGGGGGTTTTTTTTTTTTAAATGAGAAGTAACTATTTAAAAAAGGTTACCCTGAATTTACAGCAGTTGGCGGTAATACACAAAAAGAGTGTCAAACACCATAAAACGAAAGAAGAAGAAGAAGAAGAAAAACCCTAGCTCACCCATGCTGCCGTTCGCTGAAATTAGCTCGCTTCTTGCAAACTACGCTCGCCTCCATTTCTCGCATACGCACTGACTGCATCATCCAGACCACGCTTCGGCCGCCCCGACCCTACGCGCATTCCCAGCCTTCTGCTTCAGCGCAAGCCCCTTTTGCCACAGGCTGATCGCCTCCATGCCTCGCGCTTTGCTGCAGTAATTCATGCAAATGGAGCCCCGTCCACGTACTGAGTGCTGTACATGTTCATACTTTTAGTAGTCCATTATTCTAGCGTTAAAAAAATCTTTTCTTTCGTTGGTCTTAAGTGATGTTCTGTTTTCTGAGATGCTGAATTTTGCGTTTTCATTGGCTGTCGGTCGTGATCATCGTAGTTGGAAGAGGTGGTTCTTGAAATGGTTGGTCTGCGTGCTGTGAATCCGTATAGTTTAGTTTCGCTTTGGAACCGAGTTACTGGGATTACTCGACTTTTGATGATGCTCTGGTTTGCCGAGACGCTGCGGTATAATACCGGAAAATAACATGTATGGAGACTGACAGGTCAAGTCTCAAAATAACGCGGGCACATTGAGCAAAAAAAAAAAAAAAAAAAACTTGCTCATCGTTGTAGCATGTAAATTGCAGGCCTTGTGTTCATTCAGTGCGCTGTCGGTTTAAAAAATTGTATCGTTGGTATACATGGCACAGACCCAGCGGAAATGCTGGCGCTAGAGCTCTAATATTACGTTATCCGTTGTTTTGCTAGATGCTTATGTACTTGATTGGTGCTTGAATTGTGTTCGGTGTTGGAAACTGTCATGAGTTTTGTCAGTATGCTTCCCTTGAGCATATGCCGAACAAAGATGTTGCTATTGGGAAACGTGCTGCATTTATTATTAATATTAATTGCCCTTGGTCTGGGGGCGCGTGGTCATAAGAGGTTAGTATTGTTTTGAACATATTTTCAACTGATTTGTGTTTTTCCCCAAAGTCACGCCTCCAATTCCCATATACTGCGTTCGGCCTCGTGTGTGCTGAAACGGCATGTCGGCGTATTCCTGGATCAGGGCCGCCGCCCGATTTGAAAGTCTGGTCAAGACTATCGTCTCTTTGGATTGGCATGACGTTTTCTACAATGTGATTTGTTCCTCCAGTTATCTTCAGTTTTACCGATGCTGCCCTTCCGTCGGGTTCGGTGGTTATTTCAAGGTCAGTGGTTTGCATGAAAATGGCCTCGGTCTTTGCCTAAGCTCTAATCCTTAGCGCTGCACGAAATTTCACCATTGCCATAGCCTGTTGCATTTGGAGCATGTTTCGGCATAGCAAACGTACCGCAGTTCTGTGCGACAACGAAGCCGTAGGAAGCATAACTGACTAAACTCAGGGCGGCTCAGTGGTTAGCACTGCTGCCTCTCAGCAAGATGGTCATGGACTCGTATCCGGCCTGGGGCCTCTCCACGTGGAGCTTGTATGTGCCCCTCGTGTTCGCGTGGGTTTCTTCTGGGCACACCACTCCCCTCTCTAGGTTCAGCTTCCCCTTCTGCCTTATTTAGATTTCGCTCAGTTCTACATGAGAAGGGGTCTTGCTCTGTCTCTTTTTCAAGGGAGCCCTGGGGATTGAGGTGGAGAGGGAGAGGACAAGTTGTACAGCCAATTAGATCGGGGGATGATTAGGTGGCAGGTTGAAAGAGCCAGATTGAGAATTTAGCCATAACACCGGGGAACTCCCTGCTCTTGTCGAGGAGTGTCAAAGGATCTTTCATGACCAGAGAGAGTCAGGACCTTGGTTTAACGTCTCATCCGAAAGACAGCATCTCCTTCAGTACAGTGTCCCCATCACTGCATTGGGGCATTATTCCACCAGAGGGAAAATTGCAACCTACTGGCCCACCAACACCTCTCCCAGTAGTACCTTGGTTTTCAATCAAATCAAATCATTTCTTTGTCATTTTGCAGTTTAAAAAATAGCACAATGAAATATACTTGTGCTACCTCTAAAAACACCTTCAAACAAGCATACCTTACATGTGCACACACGAACAAGAAGCTTTCCTAGAAAGTCTCCCATCCAAGTGCTACCCAAGCCCGCACCTGCTTAGCTTCAGACACATGGTTAGAGAAGACTGACTTATGGTATGGCTATTTGATTTTTCCTGCAGGAATCAAATTTAAAATGAGCATGTACAACCCCAATTCCGATATAGTTGGGAGTCTTGGGACAAAGTGTAAATTGTGAATAAAATCAAAATGCAATGACTTTCAAATCACACCAGCCAGTATTGTATTCACAATAGAACAGAGACAACAAAGCAAATGTTGAAACTGAGAAATTTTAGTTTAGTTTCGTTTTAAGTTGGGACAGGGGCCTGTTTACAGGTGTAGCATTTGGGGTTGTATTTCCAAATGGGGAAAAAAAGTTTTTAGGGTAAAACATGAAATATTTTGTCTCGTACTGTTCTCAATTTAATGAGTCAAAGATGATTTACATTTCACTCATCTCAATTTTTCAGTATTGGTGCTTTGGGGGCATTGGGGCATTTTCCATCCTGTCCCACCGTTTTAAAGAAATGGAGTTGTAATTTAAGCCCGAGATATGACAGCAAGAGTGAAATGTAGGACAACCATACCTGGTCTCCCTTGGCCATGTGTTAAAAGTTGATGTCAGTGTAGGGCGAGAGCACCTCTAGCAATGTGCCACACCCTATTGTGCTATTCCTGTTATGTGAGTTGGGTTCCTAGCATTTCCCTTTCAGGTTAGCTTTTCTATTTTGCCTTTTAAAATAAGACAAAAGAGTTGGGACACATTTCATGTTACTGCAATGAATCATACAACTCTGCCTGCTTCTGAGGAAAATTTTTGTTCTGCATGGTTGATTGATGGGTTTGTTTCGGTCTTGTCGGGGCACAATTCCAGGAATTAATTAATGACATTTCACTTCAGTGTCCCACTTAGGCTACTTGTAATAGCCTATATCAGTGATAACCAGTCCCGTTTCTGGAGATGTACCTCCCTGTAGGTTTCCACTCCAGCCCTAACTAAGCACATCTCACTCAACAGCTACATGAGGGCGGCCCAGCCCTGCTGCTGGTGATCTACCTTTTCGAAAGTTTTTCACAAGATAAGGGTTGCAATGGACTAAATGCAGGGTGACACATCACCTTGAACAAGGTTGTTGACTACTGGCATATATAAAGGGAGATTTTATTCATAACAGCATGTTATGAATTGTAATAGATGTAATAATAGATACAATTTACCATGATAAAATGACTGTTGACAACATATTAGGTTAGATAATACCAAGCATTCACAATGTTTCTCAGAAAACACTCAGTTCTTTTCGTCAAGACCAGTAGGCGTGGAGGAAACACTTCTGGGGAATTGGTGAACGGAATTCCATGCATATTCCAGATTTCCCACGTTGGCATTTATTTGGTGTTTATGAAGCGCACCAGGTAAACAAGCCACACCGAAACACTGAAGTGGAGCCTGGCTGCCGAGTATGAACCAAGTTAGCATCTCCTCCATTTAGTCTGAGCCATAAGTCTGCAGTTTGTTTGTTTCTCTCATTTGATACTCCTCTTTCTAAAAAAATAAAATAAAAAATAAATAAAATTAATCTATTGCATATCGATGGAATGATCATGACTTTGTCTTCCATGTTTGAATTTTCGTGTTCTATATCTCGGCCTCTCTACTGGGAATATAGGGCAGTGGCGGACCCAGAAGCTCCCGCCAAAGCAAAATGTTTGTGTTGACGGACGCAAGCACAGAAGGAGCCCGATACCATAGCTCCCGCGCCGCTCGGGCAGCGGGAGCTAATAAAAATGTAAACTCGAAAATGGACTCAGTGAAATTAAAATTTTGAATGACACCTTGAGAGAGCACATTATCACATGCTGCACCCTACGGCAAACTTATGTCTAAAAAGTGAACAGAACTACAGGGTTTTGAGAAACGATGCAGAGCAGGTTTGGGCAGAGGACTCGATGCACCGAATCATCATCAGTTTATAGGGAGTTTTCGCAACTACGGCCCGCGATATACTTGCTGCTAAGGACGCGTACGCGTACGCATCATGGCTGTCACGCATATTCTGCGTTCGTTTCAGGTGTCGGACGCACATTTCGACACGAGGTAACGTGACGCGTACGCGAGATGCAATATTGACATGACCTCTAGAGGCGCTCGTGCGAATGGACACGGTGACCATTGCATGCACGCCGCCCGGCAGTATGGAAGCCCATAGTGGACAATATTCAAATGAAAATGTAGTCCCACTATTGCATTATAATTTTCCACTTATGAATGAGTTATTTGAGACAATATTAAATTGAAAATGCATTAATCCAATTATCACTTTCATTTTCACATACACATATGGGGAAATCTATGACTATATTCAAATGATAATGAAATGCTGATTGACATTTAATTTTCAAAGTCATGCTCTGCGATACAGTGGACAATATTCAAATGCAATAAGCAAAACAGCACCCCCAGCCTATTGCATTTACATTTACATGTCATCACGCTCTTTTAGGGTCAACATGATAATGAAAATGCTGTTTTCTAATCACTTGGAAATAATAATGATATAATAATGATAGCGACATTTGACATTTCATTTTCAAAGACTTATCCTGCAATACATGGGACAATATTCAAACGCAGTAAGGGAAACGGCGCCTCCCAGTCCATTGCATTTTCAAATACATGTCACCACGCTGTCTTTGGGACACAATGAAAATTAAAATGCAATCTGTCAGCGTCTCATCAAAGGCGGGTCTTCCGCTAGGGCGTTACTCATTAGGGGCGCGGCGAAACCATGTTCCTTATTTTGCATACCAACCAATCAGCTTCTGGGTAGCGCTTATGCGCACGGAGGCTTACTGATAATGTCATGATGGCTAGGCTGCTATGTATTGTGTGCCATCGCGCATTAGGCTATGTTGCGCTCTGGATGTAGCCATCTTGGCAGCTAGTATGCTAGCTAAAGTTAACTAAGGAAAATATTTGTAAATGATCATCACATTAAAGCGATATGATTTGATTTTTTGCCCCAACTCTATTAACTGAGCTAGCTGTAATATGCATTAACTTATCCGAGGCTTCCGCAGTATTGTGCAACTGCAACCCAAGTGTGCTTGCAGATTTCAGAGACGTTAGCTAGCTTGCTAGTGAGTCTAAAAAGCAATAAACTTAGGTACAGCTAGCTAGCTATGATGCCTACTGGAGAAGCTTACAGCCTGATTTGTCACTTTAAACGCTTATCTCGCACACCGACCTCTTTCACCATTGATTAGCAGCTTCTTTTTGCGAAAAGAACAAACTGACAGTTCAGCCTGAGACATGTTATTTCATAGCCAGTTAAAAGCAGCATTATCCTTCCATCGTGCTATAGCGTATTACATTACTCCAGATAAAACGCTATCCGTCTTCCGACCCTGCTGATGCTAGTGAGGGGAAATGTTTGTCATCATTTTTATACTTAATCGCTGTGATTTGGTTTTTGCTAGCTGACGATTGCTCTTGTGCTTGCCGAGTTGCAAGTTCGCCACTCCTGAAACATGCACAATGTATGCATCATGCAGAATGATCCTATAAACGGCCAGCAGCCAGGCTGCCGCTGTTCCTAGTTTAATCACGATTCCCAAGCCACGTAGCAATGGTTTTGATGACTGGCTGAAAACAATGTTCCTCACTTGCTAACTTAACCTGCTGAAATATGAACTTCTTTGATATGTTTGGCAGCACTTTTGTACGTCCCAAGAGTACTATCAGATTTCTGGGAGATTTAAATGGATAGCTCATTACCTGGCTAGCTCAAGAACAATCTGCAAGCACAAGAGCAATCGCGGTCGGCTAGCTAGCTTGTGAAGTTAGGGCAAAAACCGAATCACAGCGATTAAGTATAAAAATGATGACAAACATTTCCCCTAACTAGCGTCAGCAGGGTGGGAAGACGAATTGCGTTTTATCTGGAGTTATGTAATACGCTATAGCACGCATGGAAGGATAATGCTGCTTTAACTGGCTATGAAATAACATGTCTCAGGCTGAACTGTCGGTTTGTTCTTTAGGTAAAAGAAGATGCTAATCAATGGTGAAAGAGGTCGTGCGTGCGAGATGGCGTTTAAAATGACAAATCAGGGCTGTAAGAGTTTCTCCAGCAGGCATCATAGCTAGCTAGCTATACCTAAGCGATTGCTTTTAGACTCACTAGCAAGCTAGCTAACGTCTCTGAAATCTGCCAGCACACTTGGGTTGCAGTTGCACAATACTGCCGCGAAGCCTCGGATAAGTTAATGCATATTACAGCTAGCTCAGTTAATAGAGTTGGGGCAAAAATCAAATCATATCGCTTTAATGTGATGATCATTTACAAATATTTTCCTTAGTTAACTTTAGCTAGCATACTAGCTGCCAAGATGGCTACATCCAGAGCGCAACATAGCCCCCTAATGCGCTGGCACACACAATACATAGCAGCCTAGCCATCATGACATTATCAGTAAGCCTCCGTGCGTACAAGCGCTACCCAGAAGCTGATTGGTTGGTATGCAAATAAGGAACATGGTTTCCGCTCGCGCCCCTAATGAGTAACGTCCTAGCGGAAGACCCGCCTTGATGAGACGCTGACAGATTGCATTTTAATTTTCATTGTGTCCCAAAGACAGTGTGGTGACATGTATTTGAAAATGCAATGGACTGGGAGGCGCCGTTTCCCTTACTGCGTTTGAATATTGTCCCATGTATTGCAGGATAAGTCTTTGAAAATGAAATGTCAAATGTCGTCATCATTATTATATCATTATTATTTCCAAGTGATTAGAAAACAGCATTTTCATTATCATGTTGACCCTAAAAAGAGTGTGATGACATGTAAATGTAAATGCAATAGGCTGGGGTGCTGTTTTGCTTATTGCATTTGAATATTGTCCACTGTATTGCAGAGCATGACTTTGAAAATTAAATGTCAATCAGCATTTCATTATCATTTGAATATAGTCATAGATTTCCCATATGTGTATGTGAAAATGAAAGTGATAATTGGATTAATGCATTTTCAATTTAATATTGTCTCAAATAACTCATTCATAAGTGGAAAATTATAATGCAATAGTGGGATTACATTTTCATTTGAATATTGTCCACTATGGGCTTCCATACGGCAGCGTAATTTCTTTTCCTACGTTAGTTGAGCGTATATCCACAAAAGTGGGCGTGACCTGCCTTATTTGGAATAAGGGGACCTGTATAATGTCCGGGATGCGCACCTCAGAGCGAACTTTAAACCCACCCAACTATACACTAAGAAACGTTTACCAAGACTTCGGCTCTTTATCAGTTTATTTGTTATAGCACATCATATTAATCTTCAGCAGTTAACCCTGAGCTAGCCCAAGATCATCGGTAAATGCACTCGCTATTTTCTAGCGTTTCTTCGGCAGTAAATAATGCTAACGCTAGTTACGATTGAGTCACTTTTTCTCCCAATCGGTATGTGCCAATGTATTTAGCTGGCGAGCCTACACGTTTAAGCTCGTGGGCTTCAAGTGTAACGTTATATTCAGTCAAAATCAAAATAATTAAAGCTGTTCAGAACTTCAACTTCATATGGCTTAATGGTTCAGAATACCCGGAGTCACAAAATGATGTCATACTCGCGAGGAGAAGAGACTGCAATTAACTCAGTAGGGGTTGCAGCTGAAACTGGTCCAAGAAATATTCAGTTTTGGAGCGGTACTTCACGCACATGCAAATTCACTCATGCACGAAAATATGCAGTTAAGAGTTCTTTACAGTGAGTGACCAATGTCCGAGAACTGCGTTTTTTACTTCAGCATATTCCTTCAGGGTTTTGTGAAGGAATATGCAAGATATCTCGGACATTGCTCACTCACTGTATAGACGCTGCCAGAGAGCGAACTAGTGACATTGCCGATGACCAGTAGAAAGTACGGAATTCCGTGGAGCCACCGAATGTACATTGCATTTCATGTGTCCATGAATAATGTAGATGATTTGTCGGATATAGCTAGCCAGCCAGAAATGAACCTGGGGCGTTTCATATGCAACTACAGAACCATGTACACACAGTACGTAAATCCGTGCTGGCACCGTATTTCAGCAGAGAGCATATCCCCATACTCTTAACTGCATATTTTCGTGCGTGAGTGAATTTGCATGTGCGTGAAGTACCGCTCCAAAAACTGAATATTTCTTGGACCAGTTTCAGCTGCAACCCCTACTGAATTAATTAGCCTACAGTCTCTTCTCCTCACTGACTCCAGGTATTCTGAACCATTAAGCCATGGTTGAAGTTCTGAACAGCTTTAATTTTTTTGATTTTGACAGAATATAACGTTACACTTGAAGCCCACGAGCTTAAACGTGTAGGCTCGCCAGCTAAATTTCACACATACCGATTGGGAGAAAAAGTGACTCAATCGTAACTAACGTTAGCATTATTTACTGCGCCGAAGAAACACTAGAAATTAGCGAGTGCATTTCCCGATGATCTTGGGCTAACTCAGGGTTAACTGCTGAAGATTAATATGAGGACCTATAACAAATAAACTGATAAAGAACCGTAGTTTTGTAAACGTTTCTCGATATAGTTAGGTGGGTTTAGAATTCGCCGGTGCACTTCCGGACATTATACAGGTCACTTCATTCCAAATAAGGAAGGTCACGCCCACTTTTGTGGATATACGCTCAACTACCGTAGGAAAAGAAATTACGCCTGCGGCGGCGTGAACCGCGCGTGACGTCAGAGAAAGTCATTTTTCCTGGAAGATTCAAATCGCAAGTTTTTTTTTCGCGCCAGATGAATTCTGCCTAAAATACTGATATTAAACCAGATATATCTGGCACTGACCGATGTGTTATATTGGTTAAAATGCGTAAAGTGACTAAAAATCCTATATCGTATCGCAAAATTGGGTGCATTTTACGTTTTAAATCAGCAAGGATATGCACTTTAAACTCACACCGAATGCGCAAGAGTTGATAGGTATGCGTTATTAATGAAAACTAGCCACACCTGATAATGTTGAGTTTTCAGAGTTTCTGTAATGGTAATTTAAATGAATGATTGAAAATAGGTCATGACCAATCATTAATTTTAAGGGATTGTTTGAGCTTCCCCCGTTAGCAGTTCATGAGCCGCCACTGCTCTAATCGCTTAAACCAGGGGTGTCCAATCTAATCCATAAAGGGCCGGTGTGGGTGCTGGTTTTTGTTACACCCCAACACTAACACACCTGATTCTACTCACTGAGGTCTTGATTGACCCCCCTGATCAGTTAGTTAGTGGCATCAGGTTTTGAGGCACTGGGATACAGCAGAAACCTGCACCCACACCGGCCCTTTATGGATAAGATTGGACACCCCTAGCTTAAACGCTGATGATCAAAACTTTTGAACCACCTATCAGAAAGCACACAATTAATTTAATAGTTGACATTTCGGTCAACTGAAATTTCCTCAAGACATCAAACACAACAAATCGGAGAACACATCTTAAATACAGGCTGGTAGGCCTACATGGCCCAATCAGGTAAACTCAAATGACCACGAGCAAGAAGTCACTCATAGATAAAAACATCAGTATAAATAACAATAAACAAAAGTAATAATAACCTAGAATAGGGAAGATGATAACTCAAGCAATTTTCAGTATATTTACAATAAATAGCTAAATATAAAAATTCTGCTAAAACATTAAAAGATAATCTAATATTTACAGTACAATCATTTGATAGGGAAGAAGATTGTACAAGAAACTTGCAGCACATACAGCACATGGAAAAAATGGCCGCTTCCTCATTATTTCAACCCCTGAAACAGGAGAGGAGCCTTTCACACTGATCGCGGGGCAGTGCTGCGCTTTGAAGCCCATTATTGTCAATGGCTCGCGCGCGGCAAGAACGGTTTTCTCGCTGCGCCGAAGTTGGCGCAAGGGCGCGGCAAACCCGCCGCTCTGCCGCTCTTGCGCTTGCCGCGGTCAAAGTTCAACATTGCGGAACTTATTCCGCGGTGCTGCGGTTACGTCTGGTTTTGCGACCAAAACGAACTGCCGAATATGACGTAGTTTTCGAGAATTCCCGCCTAGTTTGCGCTGAACCCTGCGGAAAGCACAACCACAATTTCTGGCCATTCACTCAACCTAGCGCAACCTCGCGGTTTGCCGCGATCAGTGTGAAAGGCCCTTAAGGCCAAGCTGCACAGCTATGAACTCACCGGTTTATTAAACCCGGACCACATTCTTCAGTACCGCAATCATTGTATGCGTCTGCTGTACATTTCCTCTGTGTGGTGGTGTTGAGCTATTTAAGACCGAGCCTCGCACTTTTTGAAGTCTCGTAAACAGCGTAAGCCACATGTCGGTGTTGTAACTCTAGTCTTGCATAGACTTATTCTCCGCGTATTGCGCATCTATATTATAATTTCTCTCGCATTAAAGGAGAAGACCGCACTTCGGCAAAGTATATTTCAGCGGAAAGTAGAATTCTTGAAGTGTCGAAAAAGCATATTTTAATTTGATAATAATCCAGTGCAACGCATTTTTAAACCAGCAAGTCTTCAAATTGGCTTCAGTATCAGGGGGAAGACATTTTACTTGGGGAATCTTCTCATTTTGAATTCGATCTTCGGAAAACCTCACCTTTAAATGCCTAATAAACTAAACCTCTCGCAGTTTACATCTCCCGTTGCTCAGACTAATTGGTAAACACCAACGACAGTCTAATTTATTTTTGATAGCATTGGTATGCATTGCACCTCAAAATTATGAGGTGTCTTCTTCTGCGCATAAATGACAACGCAAAATATCAATATGTCTTTATTATTTCAGCGCTTGTGTTGCTCGTTAAGCAGCACAGATTTGCGTAAATTAGTTTGCGAGGCTGCGAGATTCTGTTCTATATTTTGAATGTTGTCACGGCTAAAGGGCGCTGTAAGGCAAATTGCACAGCTGTGTGACAATCCTAAGGACAGCGAAAATAAATGCTGTAAAGTCAGCGAAAGATTTCCTTTGTGCGGCATCATAAGGCCTCTGAATCCAGTTATTAAGGTATCTCCATTGGGCAAATCTGGACCTCATCTCAGATAACATAACATAACATAACATGAGTGGTGAGAACAGGACGTTCAGCCCGACTAGGCTCGCCAGTTTCTTTTTACTATTGTGAATATATCACTTCAGATATCGAAATTACTCATTGGGTGAAAAAAATATTCCCTAATATCAGTGCGAAATTTACCCTTGGTCAAGTTCCATTTGTGGCCCTGAGTTCTACCAACAAAACTTGGCCGAAGGAATCCTACATAATTCACTTTGTTAATCCCTTTAACATATTTAAAGACCTCAATCAGATCACCCCTGAGTCTCCTTTTCCTAGTACTAAAGAGATTAAGAATCTTCAGCCTCTTCTCATAGCTTTCATCTTTTATACCTGGAATTAGCTTAGTGGCTCTTCTCTGAACTTTTTCTAGAGCTTCTATATATTTCTTAAAGTATGGTCCCCAGAACTGTACACAATACTCCAGATGTGGTCTGACGAATGTGTTGTATAAGAGAAGTATCACCTCCTCGGATTTGTACTCAATACTTTTGGCAATGTATCCCAGCATCCAACTGGCTTTTTTAACTGCTACGGCACAATGGCTGGAACCCGTGAGGGTTTGGTCAACAATCACTCCCAGATCTTTTTCACGTGGAGCACATTCCAGTTTTAAACCTCCCCTGTAGTAGTCCTGTTTGTCTTGCAGAACCTCAAACCTACCCTTACCTATGTCATTTGTCCCAACATGGACTATGACCACTGGATCCCTCCCTGCTCTGCCCAGGAGCTTGTCCATAGACTCCAGTAGGTCTCCTACCTGGGCACCAGGCAGGCAACACACCGCATGAGACTCCTTGTCGCGCGAACAGACTAAGCTGTCTATTCCATCTAACAATTGAGTCCCCCACTATCACTAACTCCCTTTTCTGAGGGGAAGAGGCTAACTGGGTGCCCTGATGCTCATCAATCTCTTCTAAAAATATCACAGGGCTGAGCTCAGAATCCAGATAATCACAGACTGGCTTCTCCAGATTCTGTTCTCAGATGAGAGTCTCCAATACCCAAATACCCAGCTAAGTGGTGAACAGCAAATGCCTATAACCAATACACAACATCAGCGGTAGCTTACTACCTAGTCTCGGGCAGCTACAACGCCCCGGAGAAACTGGAGGGGAGCACTCTGGAAAACCTTACCGTTTCAAATTCCAACCTAACTGAATGGAAGACTCAAGTGACTGTTGCCTTATTAACTAAATACTAAATCTCAGATCCCAAGTCAAAAATGCAAACAATAACTATCCCGCTTGCTAGCCACAAATACAACCAAAGGTAACCGAAAAAGAGTAAAGCCCTTTAATTCAAACGGACCGAATAAACAAGTCGTTTACTATTTGAGCCAACTAAACACGGTATTTCCCCCAACAAGCTGTCACTATACCCAGCAAACATGAGGCATCCGCCCGACATGCAGATCATGTCTATATTGCGTCGCTCGGTCCAGGACCATATCTGTATGTCAATACAGCGCACAAATAAGGTTCAAGATTGTTACGTCTAAATATGACCCCTTTCAGACGTTAATATTGTTGTGTTGTGCGTAATGGATTCATCCCAGCAAACTAGAGTCGTCTGCCTGACGTGCAGATCACGTCGGCAATTTTTAAGATCGCATTCAACAGTTTGTATCGCTGTTTAAGAGCATGAACATCCCCATAGTCCTGTCTCCACAATACAGAACCCACCACTTCCTGTAGCTTCATTGATTGATCGATTGACTGTTTTATTTTGGTCGTCAGAAGAAAATCCCACAGTATCATCAGTACATTCCAGCATCATACATTACATGTGAATAAAGAAAATAAATAAATAAGAATTTTAATATTGCATTCACTCTGTTCCGACCAAAAAAAGTGTAGGCTGAAGCTATAAGCTTATTTGGCCTACCCATTTTAATTTATGAACTATAAAGGCAACGTATGAACCAGAACTAACAAAAAACAGGAAAACAAAAGAAAAGAAAAACAATTTTAACTTAGCATAATGTACAAACAGAAAAGGTAAGGAAAAAATTGTATAAAATGTTAGTATAATCATATATATGTTAATACCATAGCCACTTATTTAATATAGTATGTGTAGTATAGCATACAATTTTATAATATAAAATGAATATTTCAGAAATAGACAGTACATATGATAGTTTGTGACAGTTGTTGTCTCATTTATTCCATTACACTATTTAATAAACAATCAAAAAATAATAAATAATAACAATGCTAATAATAATAATATAAAATATATAGAAATGCTTATTTAATTTGTATAGTAGTAAACATATAGTGTAAAATCTGATTACAATATATCCTTATACCCATTTATAGTCTTGTGTTTAAACATTTTTTTGAATGCATGGATAGAACTACACATTCCTCATTCCTTTTCGCAGCAGTTCCACAGATGTACACCTTTTACAGAAACACAGTTTTGTTTGCTATTTGTTCTTGCCCTGTTCTTTTTAAACAAACCTGTGTTTCTAAGTTCATATTTGCTCTCTTGGATTTCGAACAGCTTCTGAGCACAACGTGGAAGGAGGTTATGATAAGCGTTAAATAGAATCAATAAAGTTTGAAGGTTGACTATATCCCAGAATTTAAGTGTATTTAAATTTATGAATAAGGCATTGGTAGGTTCACGGTACTCTGCTCTCTTTATTATTCGTATTATTCTTTTTTGTAGAATAAAAATTGGACTCAGATTGGTTTTGTATGTGTTTCCCCACACTTCCACACAGTATGTCATGTATGGAACTATAAGGGAAAAGTACAGCAAGAGCAGTGAGTCCTTTTCAAGAATTCTTTTGATTTACATAATATGGCTATAGTTTTAGACATTTTCTTTTTGACATGATTGATGTGAGATTTCCAATTTAATTTAAGGTAATTTAATACCCCAAGTAATTTGTGTTCAAACACTCTTTCAATAGTCTCATTGTTGATCCTGATTGAGACTTCATTATTGATTTTTCGATTTCCAAATATTATAAATTTAGATTTACTTAAGTTCAGGGATAATTTATTAACATCAAACCACTTCTTTAAAGTGTTCAGCTCCCCCTCCACTGTTCTCAGGAGCTGCTCCAAATCCTTTCCGTTGCAAAACAAACTGATGTCATCCGCAAACAGGACATAATTCAAAAGATTAGATGCATTAACAATGTCAGTAATATAGCTCAACCTATATTCTCTTCAAAATAAAACACCCTGCAGTGTTAACTCAGATGGCGCAACTGATATGTGGTTCTACACTTATACATCAATATAAAGTATGTTTTGGACGTCTATCGACCTACAAGACAGGTGCAGGATTTAGGTCGTTTTCACAGTTGCCATTTTACAAGACAAAGCAGGGCAAGCAAATGTGTGATTGGCTAATAAAATTGATCACGGTTCGATTCCATATTGGCGTGCCAGAACTATTCTAGTGATACAGGAACCACAGCGCAAGGGCAGTATGGTCCCGAAACGCCTAAATGGAATGAGACCATAATTTTTTTTTCACCTGTGCTTGCTGCTTTGACATGACAAAATGGCCTTTGTGAAAAAGGTCCGACAAGTGATTAAACTATTACTCGGCAAGAACTTGGGCGAGAGCATAGAGGAGGAGGAGGATGAGGATGATGAGGATGATTATTATTATTATTAACCCAGCAAACATGAGACATCTGCCCGACATCTGCCCTATCATGTCTATTTTGCGTCGGTCGGTCCAGGACCATATCGATATGTCTGTACGACGTAAAAATAAGGTTCAAGATTTAGACGTCTAAATATGACCCCTTTTAGACATAGATGTTGTCGTGTTGCACGTCAAGGATTCATCCCAGCAAACATGAGATGCCTGCCCGACATACAGATCATGTCGGCAATTTGTAAGAGTCACTCCATGTGCGCTCTCCAATTCTTGCCTATTAATCGTTTGCTATTGTGTCAGACCTTTTTCCACAGAGGCCATTTTCACATGTCAGGCAGCAAGCACAGGTGTAATTATTATGGTCTCATTCCCCCTTAGGTGTTTCGGCACTATATGGCCCTTATGTTGCGGTTGCTCTCTAACTGGAACTGATGGTTTGAAATCAGCAATAGCGTCATTTATTTTAGCTTTGGCTTTTCCTGCCAAAATGGTGGCGTAAACAAAAGGAGTCACGTGACGTCTGGAGCTCTATAGGGATGTTCATGAAGTTAAACAGTGATAAAGACTGTTGAAGGTGAACCTTACAAATTGCCGACATGATCTGCACATCGGGCAGACGTCTTGTTTACTGTCTGGGTCAAGATTGATTCACAATCGTATATACCCTGGGGGGTGGGACCAAGGACCATATTGCACGTGAAAAGGATGGCACAGAGGATATTCATGTGAAAAGCGCATAAGAGTAATTACGTGCGGCACAAGGTATTACAGCAATCGAGTTTCGCGAGGTTTTTAAGGTTTATTACTAACAAACAAACAAGGAAGAGGCTATTCGTCCCGCAGCACTTCGGCGCAAAAGATCAAAGACTGGGGCAGACTATAAAATAAAATCTATTATTGGCCCAGTTGTGGGGAAAATAGCAGCAGTGCTTCTCTTATCCGCCCCACCGCGGTGCCAATAGCAGAACTGCTTCTCTTGTTCGCACCGCTGATAGCCGATCTCTTTCCCCCAATGAACCCAGCTGCGGGGCGAGTCACCACTTTCAACAAACAAATTTGTTTTTATTTTCCCAACCCTATAATACTATAAGTCCAGTACATCATTTTTCATATTATGGATGCAAGTTGTTATGACTTAATTTAATGCTCCGTGGAAAGCAGTCATTGGGAAATACATCTTAACGACTCATTACGCTTAACCAAACTTCGTGATGCAGTCGGTAGCGAGTATGGCACACTGATTGGCATTTCTGAGGTTCGATTCCCCTCATTACCGCATAAAGGAGCACTGCTTGTATGAGTATTCATTTATGATGAGTATTCATTTCAGCTGCTCAAGAGCGACATCTAAAGCCCAGTTCAGACCAAAGATTTGCGACGAGACGGGCTGAGACTTGCAACTACTTGCAACGCGCTGGTCTGCGACGTTCAGAAACCTTCCAGTTCAAACCGATGCGACAAGATGAGACGGTTTATCGTTTCCACAGCAATAACTCTCTGTGCCAGCATTCTAACTGCTGGCTTTTCAGGCCTTTTTTCCAGTTGTAATACACTGCCCTCCATAATTATTGACACCCCTGGTTAAGATGTGTTCTTTTCTAATAAATTCAGTTTTTTTTCTAAATAATATAGGACCACAAT